>APFE031620706.1:77764-96792 GCA_000404065.3 Pinus taeda
GGTCCAATGCGGCGATACTTTTGAATACAGAAGATAATCAGGATCCACACCCAACAATCTCCGACTTGGAGACTGATTATAGAAACTCCACCACTACTTCATTTACTAGACAATGACTCCTCTTTGGACCTGGTTGTTTCTCATCTTCTTCATCATACTTGAAGACCAATTGAAACTGAGTAGATTCTTAGTTTCTCACTGGTTACAACTTTTGTTAACATATCTGCAATATTCTGACTAGTGTGTATCTTTTCCAGCTTCAACCGTCCATCTTCCAATGCTAACCATATGAAATGGTACTTGAGATGTATATGCTTAGTCTTGGAATGAAATGCAAAGTTCTTTGCAAGATGTATGGCACTCTGGCTGTCACTCTATAACCTACCCAACTCCTGCTTCTTACCCAATTCATCCAGAAACCTTTGTAACCAAATCATTTCTTTACTAGCCTCTGTAGTAGCAACATACTCTACTTCTGTTGTTGAGAGTGTAACAACGCTTTGCAGTTTTGAGACCAAACTTACAGTTGTTCCACCTATAGTAAATACATATCATGTAGTGTTCCTCCTGTTATCTCTGTTAGCTGCCATATTTGCATCAACATATCCCTGTAAAGCAATGTTTGAACCACCAAAGCATAATGCTTGATTTGTGGTACCTCTCAAATACCTGAGAATGCACTTCACCGCCATCCAATGTTCTTTTTCTAGATTGTTCATGTACTTGCTTACAACTCCCACTGCATGTGTAATATCAGGCATTGTGCAAACCATTGCATACATTAAGCTTACAACTGCTAATGCATATGGAACTTTAGACATATGAGCCATTTCTTCCTGAGTTTTGGGACACTCCTCCTTACTTAATTTGAAATGGCTAGCCAAAGGTATACTAACTGGTTTTGCATTCTCCATATTAAACCTTTTCAACACCTTTTCTATGTACTCAATTTGAGACAATGTTAATTTGTGATTCTTCCTGTCTCTAGTTATTCTCATACCAAGGATTTGTTTTGCAGCACCCAAATCCTTCATTGAAAATGAGTTTGCCAATTTCCTTTTGAGCACATTTATTTCCTGCATGTTAGAACCTGAAACAAACATGTCATCTACATACAATAACAATATAATATAGCTTCCATCATTTTTCCTTTTGAGATAAACACAATGATCAAAGTGACACCTAGTATAACCTTGTTCAGACATAAACCTATCAAATTTTAGATACCACTGCCTTGGAGCCTGTTTTAAGCCACACAAGCACTTCTTCAACCTGCACGCTAGTTTCTCCTTCCCTTTTACCTCATATCCTTGTGGCTACTGCATATATATATATTTTCCTCCAAATCCCCATGGAGAAAGGATGTCTTTACATCTAACTGCTCAAGATGCAAATCTTCAGCTGCTACTAGACTTAGAATAGTTCTGATTGAAGTCATTTTCATAATAGGAGAAAATATCTCATCAAAGTCTATACCCTTTTTCTCTGCAAAACCTTTCACCACAAGTCTAGATTTATACCGTTTTCTACCTCCATCTTCTTCCTTCAACTTGTAAACCCACTTATTCTGTAATGATGTTTTACCTGCAGGCAACCTGACTAAGTCCCAGGTCTAGTTGTGTGCTAAGGAGTCCATCTCTTCTTTCATGGCTTGCTCCCATTTCTTCCTGGTTTCTACCTACACTACTTCTTCATAACATTCTGGTTCACTAGAATCATTCAACAATACATAATATAATGAAGGAGAGTATCGTTCAGGGGGTCTACTTATCCTGGTAGATCTTCTAACACCACTTTCAGGTGTTTGAAGTACTTGATGCTGTTGTGGTTGTTGTTCTTGATATTGATCATTCTGATTTTCATGCACCATCACTTTTCCTATGATATCGTCAAACACTGTGTATTCTTTGTTTTCTTTTTCCTATTTCTTTCCCTCCAACTGATTCTTATACAAGACCTTTTCATTGAATATTACATCTTTTCTCCTAATGATTTTGTGATTTTCATAATCATATAAGCGATAACCAAAATAATTAACACCATATCCAATAAAGGTACATTTCTTTGATTTTGCCTCAAGCTTTGTTCCATTTTCTTTATTAATGTGGACAAAGGTTTCATAACCAAAAGTCTTTGAAAAAGAGTAGTTTACCTTTTTACCTGTCCATGTCGCTTCTGGAATACCACCATCCAAGGAACTTGAAGGCCCTCTGTTTATTAGATAAATAGCAGTATCTACAACATCTGCCCAAAATTGTAAAGGAAATCCTGCATGCAATGTCATGCACCTTGCACACTCCATGATTGTCCTGTTCATCCTTTTTGACACACCATTTTCTTGTGTTGTTCCTAGAACTGTCTTCTCTTTGCGAATTCCATTCTCAAAACAGTACCTATCAAACTCTTTGCTACAATATTCACCTCCATTTCCTGATCTGAGACACTTCAACCTTTTTCCTGTCTCATTTTCAACCAAAGCGTTCCATTTCTTGAAAGTATCAAATACATCAGATTTATTTCGAATACAATAAATCCAGGTTTTCTGGTTGCATCATCAATAAAAGTAACACAATAACGAGAGCCACCAAGAGATAATACCTGAGCAAGTCCCCATACATTTGTATGCACAAGCTCTAATTTTTCTCTCTTCTTTTCTTTCCCAACTCTAAGGAATCTGACTCTCTTCTATTTTCCATAAACAAAATTCTCACAAAATTTTAAATCAACATGCTTCAAACCTAGAAACAAATTTCTTGAGTGAAGAATCTGCATCCCCTTCACACTCATGTTCCTGAGCCTATGATGCCACAATGTTATATCTTCTCCTGTAGTGGTTAAAACATTAACAGAATTAGAAATACCATTGCATAAATACAATGTACCGACCTTTTCTCCTTTTTCTATTACTAGGGATCCTTTTGTGACCTTCCAGGCTTTATCTGTGAAAGTAGTTACGTAACCTTCACCTCCCAACTACCCTGTTGAAATCATATTTTTCTTCAAATCTGGAACATGCCTTACCTCCTTCAATAGCCACTGATTTCCATTTTGTTGTTTTATGAAAACTATACCAATTCCAATGATTTTACAGGGTTTATCATCACCCAATCGAACCTATCCAAAATCTCCTTGAACATAATCATGAAAATGTTTCTTATCAGAGGTGTGGCATGGAAATGAGGCCCCTGAATCTACCGACCCAGCAATGCATACAATTTTCCTAAATAAAAAGATCAAAATTAATTTGCATAACAATCACCATATTTAATTCACTTCATGACATTAGTTTCTTACTGTGGCGTCTCCTTCTTTTCTCCCTTCCAAGACTTGCAAGTCTTTCTTCAGGTGTCCTTTTCTTCCACATTTCCAAACACCTACCCAATCATAGACTTGGAATATCTGCCTTTTCCTTGACTTAACTAGTGATATCCCGGGCTCTTTCCCTCTTAATCCATTTTTTCCTTCCCTAGTACTCTAATAATCCAAAGCATATACCTGAATGTCTCACTAAAGTTTTATCCATCGCATTCTCCCTCACTAAGGATTCCCTTGACAACATCATCAAACTTTGAAGTCTAGATCAGAGATAGAGTTACTAATGGCCATAACTAAACCATTCCAACTTTCTGGCAATGAGCACAGAAATAATAGAGCCCTAACTTCATCATCAAAAGTTACCCCTACAGAACTTAACTGAATTGTAGCTATATTAAAATCATTTAAATGGTCTGCAACAGATTCGCCTTCTAACATCTTCATATTAAATAAATGCTTTATAAGAAATACCTTATTTGAGGCTAAGGTTTTTTCATATAGTTTGGCCAATGTCTACATTAAACCCTCTGTTGTTGTTTCCTTTGAAATATTAAATGCTACCGACGTCATTAAGCATAGCCGTATTGTTCCAAGTGCCTTTCTGTCAAGAATATTCCATTCTATGTCTATCATACTCATCGACTTCTTTGTCTTTCCACTCAATGATAGGTACAGATCTCTCTGATACAGATAATCTTCCATTTGCATCTTCCACAGGTGGTAGTTTTGGCCGTTGAATTTTTCGACCCTAAACCTACCATCTTTTGCCATTTCTCCCACTCAAACCAGGAACCCTTCTCTCTTGCAAGTTTATTAGCCAAATAGACATTCGGCTCTGATACCAATTGTTAGAAAATTATATATTACAGAGCAATGGAACACATAAAATATTTCAGAAATATAAACACAGAAAACTCATAAAACAAGAGAGACACAAATATATGTGGTTCACCTAGTTTGGGCTACATTCATGGAGAAACAATCAATCCTTCTTTTATTATATTATCCATCAAACTGAAAAGATACAACCTACAACAGATCTATTGTAACTCCCTCTTTGCTCTCAATCTCCTCTCTCTTCCTCACTCAGAATATAGATCTTCAGATATACATAGATGCAATACAATTCCCTCATATATAGCAAGGGGTTTCTTTCTAGGGCAGAAAAACCTAAATTAAACATAACTTCTACCATCAGATCATCCACCTAATGAATGGCCCAGAGTGACTAGAAATTACTATACTTTTACAAGGCAATTTTACATCTATTCTTAGCTTCGAGGGCACTACCCCCGATCCCCCTATTAGGGGAGCTCCCAGAAGGTCGCAGCCACCCCCCCTGGACCCCCCCTGTAGCAAATATTTTACGGGTGGCGTTGCCACCCCATTTCGAACTAGGGTCTAATGAGGCAATACTTTTGAATACATAAGATAATCAGGCTCCACACCTGACAAGAAGTCATCTTTGCCCAGAACTAAGGCAGAAACAGAGACAAAACAAGGTGGCGTGGACCCATAGATGACGTCCACCCAACTCAAGCGTCCGTAACCGTGTGAGCAGGCAGTGCCACAGAAGAAAACAAAGGCATTAAAGACATCCTTCGACCCAATCACCCACACTGAGGGGGATTTATGATATCGGATAAATGGTGAGGGATGTCACCACAGAGGCTCTCCAATAGTTCAAAGAGTAGCAATAGTTGGTATTGGGGGCTCTCCAAACAGAGCTACAGGGGTTACAGGTTCACACTCCACATGCTGGCACAATATCCACCAGCCTCGCGATTAGCACTTTAGTTGCCGAGGAGATGTTGTGAAAAAGGGTGACCAGCATGATAGTGCTAACAAATGAGGCACTTACTATAGAGAATGAGGCCGATAGGCCCACGGTCAGCAACTCAAAAGAGGTAGGATTGAATATGGCCACACTCCCTCGGGAGACGATTATAGGATGGAGTCACCCCAGAACTCAGGGCCTGGGAAAATCGCACTCTACAAGTGATGAGCGAGCAGTGCATCAACATCAAGTAGTTGGTCCTGCACCACAATAAGGGATTGGAGCAGAACAAGCAAATTATGCAAGTAGTAGAGGAAGCCTGCCAGATGGTCCCAGAGTTGGACATTCAGGCAAAAGAACTGGTGGAGGCATGCATCTGCAAGTTAGCCACAGGGGTGTGTGACACTCGAACAAAGATGACCAAGGTTTCGCTGGAGCTGAACTTGTAGATCGTAGAATTGGAGTTGAAGGTAGAGCCTTAAACTCCACCAGAAGTTAGGGAACAACGTACCACCGCTGTTACAACAACAACAACAACAATTAATAGTGCAGTGGTAGACTACATGTAGTTGTTTCAACAGTCGTTCGAGATCCTAAACATCCTATGGGACAACCAGAATGTAGAGCACCTAGAGACAGAGGTGCATGAGCTACAACAAAGGTATGACGAGGTCAAAGGGACCATGTAGACGACTGCCCTTACACAAAGGCTCACACGGATGCAGGAGGCAAAGGAACTCAAGGAATAGGTAGATGTCGCTTGGCATAAAGAAATAGTCTTAAACGCACACCTACAGCCATGGATAGATGAGGCTTACGCAATCACAACCTCCATTGAAGGAAAGCTTGTGAAAGTACAAGCAGCTCAGCAGAAGATTCAGAGTAGCAGTTCAGCAGTAGTCACTGAATAGTGAGTGGAAGAAGTCTAGCAGGGAGCCACTCAGTGCATTATCAACATTGTGATTATCCAACGAAGTTGGGAGGTCTTCACGCTAAGATCTCCGCACCTACAGCGTGACTCGAGGTTGAGTCACGATGTTTGTGTTTGGGGCCTATTGGGTGCGGGATCCCCCAAGCATAGTTTTGGGGCTAAAAGCTAATATTTTGGTCAAATTTTGTAATCCAAATGAAAAGACTTCGCATTTTATGGTCGTGGAGCATGTAGTTGTTAAAGAGTCATAGGGTTGTCTGCCCTTATTTTGAAAATGTAATGTCAGTTGTAGAAGATCTACCCATGGTCTACGGTGTTAGTGTTAGTGTCTTCACACTACCATCAGTGATCAAAATTTACTCTTTTTCATCTCATGGTAATAGTCCCATACTACTGAGTCATTCCATTAGGTCATGGATTCACTGATGGTAGAGTTTACATCCATATTTTCTCCTCATACTTTGTACTTGCTAATCCTTTTTCATATTTCAGTCCTGGTTCATGATTTACTATGTAGTTTATCTTATTAGGTCTTAGGGCTTGGTGTCTTTAGGTTTTAGGGTTTTATCACAGTTAAAGTCAGTTATTTCATGCCAATAATGATCAGCAAGGATATGAGGAAACTAATGATCATTGTTAAAATCATAATTTATCAGTTGAGAAGCTAAATGTAGTTCTCACTTCAAAACTTGTTTTGAGGTGAAAACAGAGGATTATGTTTTTTATCCTTCATCATGATGTAATTTTATTGTTTCTATATGTAATATTTGTTCCCAAGCTCCTCCTAAAACTTGAGATGCTGCTAAGTACTTGCCACTGTAAAAATCAAGTGATTTTGAGCATTAGTTCATTTGCCAAGCAAAAGAAAACTAACATGAAAAACAGAGCATTGTAAAAGACAAATAGACATTATAAAGTGGGTTTTCAGAAGTAAATAATCAAAAGGTGAAACTCTATAAACCTATGCTCCTAATTTTCATCCCATTGTGTCATTATTGAAGATTGAAGAGCCAAGAAGAGAGAAAAGGTTGATTTCCAAGTGTTATTGAGCAAAAAGAGCAAAAGCACTGCATTTTTGGAGTTTTGAAGCGGCATTGCACTTCTGAGGGGTGGCGCTATGCTTTGAAGTCAGCGCTGCACTTCTGGAGATCTTTCCCAGTGTAAAAATACATAGGCACTGCGCTTTTAGGCTAGAGTTGTGCTCCTATAGGTGGCGCTACGCTTTGTCTGGTAGAGCCCCAAATCACCACAAAACACCAATTCCACCTCAAATTTGCCAAGTTCACCTATCTTGCAAGTAAGTACATTCAAATCTCTTGTGGTGTAGGGTTTTTACATCAAGTTTTTCTGATTTTTTTTCTCACTCTTAAAATCAAAACCCTAATTTCTAAGGCAAAACCCTTTTTTCCCTACAAATTGTTTCATGAATTGAGATCCTCAATTTACTATTGTTTTCCTACTCTATCCACTTTTTATTTCTCCCTACGCTCCACTCACATTCTCCGTAAACCCCACTCCCACATCCATTCTCCCTAAACCCTATTCTCACACTCTCCCCAAACCCCCCTCATCCATACACTCTGCCCATTCCATCCTCCACATCAATTATCCATAACTAGCCATATATAACCATATTGTTCACAACCAAAGGAAAATAATGGAAAGAGACAGTGACTATGAGTATGAAGAAGAGACACTCAGTGACAGCTCCATGGAGAGACATAGACAATAGAAAAAGCCCCATAAAGGAGGAAAAATCATCAGAGAGGAGCCCATTAGCTGGAGGGAATTACAGGGATGCCCACTTGCAGTTTCTTGTTTTAGACATCAAGCATGTTTTGAATTTTTTGAGATGGTCGAGAGAGTTCAGTTTCACCATGAGTTGGCTAGACCTTTTTTGACTCATTTGCATAACAATGAGGTAACACTTGCCAGAGTAACCTTCACAATATCATCAGCTATTATTTCAGAGGCCACTAGAATTCCTAATGTGGGTGAAAAATGGTACAAGGTTCATGATCTTGATGAGGGTTACTATGAGCCCTATATCAAGGATAAATACAAAAATCAAGTGAAGAAGTTATTCCCCTTTAAGTTTTTGGAAAACAAGTATGTGCCTTTGATGAGGATTATTATCAAGTACTTCACTTGTGAAGGTAGGTTCTCCCAGTTGTATGCCTATAATATTATACTCCTCATGCATTTCACTAGAGTAAAGATGTTGAATATCCCTTACTTCATGTTTAGAAACATTGAGAAAATGGCACATATTGTATAGAGGAAATCATACACCCAGTAGTTGAACAACATATACCATTACTCTTTGATTAAAATCATTATTCTACACTAGCTTAGCCTTCTTAACATTCCATGGGAGACTTTCATTGCTCATGAGATGTTCAAAGGTCCACAGGTCCCTTCACCAATGCATCAAGAAGAAGTTAGGCCTTCTAGCCATTGAGAAACAAGGGAGGAGGCCAAGGAAACCAAAACTACTGAGGTGCCAATGTGTTGAACATATTAGATAGGCACAAGGGGACTTTTTGAAGCTGCTAGGTAAGTTCTTGCTTCGCAAGGTGTGGAAGGGACCTTGCCTTCGTCATCAGTCCACAGGTAAATTTTTGCTCACAAGGTGTGGAAGGGGCTTTGCACCTCTCAAGGAGGTAGAATTTTATATTGAGTTGGTTGTAGGAGAAACCTCAACATCAAAAGCACCTTACAGGATGAGCACACATGAGTTGGTTGTGTTAAAGTTGCAGCTAAAGGAAATGTTGGACAAGGGGTACATTAGGTCAAGTGTATCGCCTTTGGGTGCACCAGTGTTGTTCGTGAGGAAGAAAGATGGTACACTTATATTGTGCATTGATTATAGGAAACTGAGTAAAGTAATGATCAAGAACAAGTACCCTTTGCCGAGGATTGATAATTTGTTTGATCAGTTGAAGGGAGCAGCAGTGTTCTCAAAGATCGACTTGAGATCGGGATACCATTAGGTACACATCAAGGAAGAGGATATCTTCAAGACTTCATTCGGGATGACATATGGGAGTTATGAGTTTGTTGTTGTTCCATTCAGTTTGACTAATGCTCCAACTAAATTTATGTGTTTGATGAATAGTGTATTGCGTCCTTATCTGGACAAGTTTGTTATTGTATTCATTGATGACATACTGGTATATTCTAAAAATGAGGAAGAAAATGTCAAGCATTTAGAAATAGTGTTGATATTGCTAAGATAACATTAATTGTATGCTAAACTTAGAAAGTGCACCTTCTTTTAGACTGAGGTACATTATTTGGGTCATGTTGTCTCCAAGGATGGCATCATAGTGGATCCAGAAAAGATAAGGGTTATTATGGAGTGGACAACTCCTAAGAATGTGGATGAGGTGAGATCATGTATGGGATTGGCAGGTTAATACATGAGCTTCATCAGGAAATTCTCAGCAATTCCACATCCTATCACATCATTGTAGCAGATAGGTAAGAAGTTCGAATGGACAGAAGAATGTGAGGCTAGTTTTGAGTAGCTTAAGAAGTTGTTGACACATGCACCGGTGCTAAATATTGCAGATCCAGACAAGGAGTTTGTGTTGTGTACAGATGCTTGCAAGAGAGGACTTGGAAAAGTTCTAATGCAAGAAGGGTAGACAGTGTGCTATGAGTCATGAAAATTGAATGAGCACGAGCAGAACTATACAACACACGATCTTGAGTTAGCAGCGTTTAAACATGCATTGAATATCTGGAGGCACTATCTTCTTGGAAGGAGGTTGATTTTGATGAGAGATCACAGTGGGTTTAGATATTTGTTTGATCAACCAAATTTGAATGCTAGGCAAGCTAGATGGTTGGCTACCCTTAGCGAGTTCCACTTCAAGATCAAATATATAAAAAGGAAGGAGAACCAGGTTCTAGATGCTCTTAGCAGGGAGGTACAAGTAAATCATATAACATCTATGAGCTCTTATGGGACAGAGTTACAGGATAGGATCTTGCAGGCAAAACAACGAGATGAAAAATACATGGATATTATGCACAAGTTACAATAGAGAATCGGTACAGGTGCAATTACAAGTGAATGTGCAAGTACAAGTGAAGGTATAGGTATAGGTGATTAGGATGTAGACTATCATCTCACGACAGATGGTTTGGTGAGGTTTAGAGGCAAGATATATGTGTTTAATTGCAGTGAGCTCAAGAAGCTTATCTTGAGGGAATTTCATGCCAATCCATACTTGGGTCATCCATGATATCAGAAGACATTGACAACGGTAAATAATTCCTACCATTGACCGAATTTGAAGAGAAAAGTGGTAGAGTGCGTGGCTATATTTTTAGATTGTTAGCATGTCAAGGCAGAATGTAATCATCTAGGTGGTTTACTACATCCTATAGCAATTCCAGAATGGAAATGGTAGGTCATTTCCATGGATTTCATCATAGGTATTTCAAGGATAGTGATGTAGCATGACTCTATTATGGTCATGGTTGATATATTGAGCAAGGCATCTCACTTCATTCCCGTGAATACTACATATTCAACCAATGAGGTAGAAGAGCTGTTCATTAGAGAGATAGTGAGACTGCATGGTGTTCCAAAGAATATTGTGTCAGACAAGGATGAAAAGTTCACTTCCAATTTTTCGAAGGAGCTATTTGCAAGCTTGGGCATAGAGTTGGCCTTCAACATAGCTTATCATCCATAGACATATGGAAAGATAGAGAGGGTCAATAGGATCTTGGAGGATATGTTGAGGATGTACATGATGCACCAGTAGAAGAAATGGGAGGAGTATCTTCCATTGATTGAGTGCATGTACAACAATGTTATCAGGATACATTGAGGATGATTCCTTTCAAGGCATTGTATGGGCAGATTTGTAACACTCCCATCAACTAGAGTGATCCAGTGAATAGGGTACTTATTGCACCAGATATGTTGGTAGACATTGAGAATGAAATGTAGGTTATAAAGAAGAATCTGAAGGTAACAAAGGATAGATAAAGTAGTTATGGAGATCAGAACAGGGTGTTCAAGGAGTTTCAATTTGGGGAGCATGTGTATTTTGTGCATCAAGGCCAATAAAATCTCTTTAAGGATTGGTTCATGTGCCAAGTTGGCACCATGGTATTGTGGGCCTTTCGAGATCCTTGAGAGGATTGGACCAATGGCATATCGAATTGCACTACCTCCAACAGTGAAATTCCATGATGTTTTCCATATTTCATTTCCTAAGAAGTATATAACGGATGTTGATCATGTTATTGATTGGTATGTATTACGGGTGGAGTAAGAAGGGGAGTTCTAGTTAGAGCCTCATCACATATTGCAGAGGAAATATCTCATTGTCAAGAATAGAGCCATATAGAAATTTAAAGTGCAGTGGAATCACTATGGACCTAAAGAATCTACATGTAAGATGGTGGATGGACGTATATCCTTCATTGTTCGCCAGTTGAGGAAAAGCAGTTTTGGTTTGATGTTTGGTGTCTATTTGGCATATGTTTTGTTGATGTTTTGGTATATGTATGCATATGTATATGAATTTAAATACCTCCATGGGCTAAGTTACAAAGCTCCAATAAGTGGTATGTGTGTCATTATTATGGTTGTTATATTTTCTTGTTGTCATGATGTTTTGCTTTTGAGAAGGTATTTCATTGTAAATAATGCAATGAGTTAAGTTATAAAGCTCCATCGGTAGTGTGTTTTCTTTTCAGTGGTTTTGTTGAGGTCATGGTGTGGTTTAACACTAAGGATGGTGTCCCCCAAGGGGGATGGTTATGTAACATCGTTGGTGAAAATTTCATGTAATAAAAGTTAATAAAGGAAAAATAAGACCACGATTAAGGGACTGTTACAGATTCATTTGGGCACATTGCTCCCATCATTCAGATCAATACAATTAGGGCTCCTCAAATGTTAATTCAATTTTTACATGCCCTAGACAAGTCACCATTTTGAATGCCTCCTTCCTTGAGAGTTTCTTGGCTTGAAACCCTCCCAAATTGCCTCCTTGAGGGACCAGTGCAGCCTTGGACAGGGGTAAGTGTGCTTCAATGCAAGTAGGCCCATTTAGGGTGCTCTGCAGAGCACCTAGGCCCACTTTGACCCGCTCTGGGAGAGATTGAGTGAAATTCACATAGGGTTCTGAGAATATTCTCATCTTTTGGAGTCATCTAGAAGATTCCCACATTTATCATCTCTTATGAGCTTGAAAATGGATGAGGAATGAGTTAACCTATGTCCTATCCTCTCATCCCTTCCTCCAAGGAAACTAACTCTAAGTATGGAAGGCCATTCAATACCCTCATTTATGATAAAACTTCCTCCTTTGGCCTATAAATTGAGCACTCATCTAAGTGATCAAGGGTTGGACTTTGAGAATTTGTAAGGAGGTATTGTTGGTGTTAGAATTGAGAGTATAAGCAAGTAGTGTTATGCTACCGGAGTGCTGTGATATTGATGTGATGTTGGTTGGAACCTAAGCTGGAAGAGTGACAATGGATCAGACTTCATGGTTGTAATTCTTCCTTCTACTTAATAAAGTTGTTTACACCTTTTTCCATATGCTTATCTTGATATATGATGTTTATATGTGTGAATGTATCTAATTCCATTTACTTGTATTCGATAGATCTCTTGCTTTGATTGGTTCTCTATCTTCTGTTTATGATTGCACGTACTTTTGGAGTGAGTTAAGTTCGAGAAGGAGCGACAGGAGTCAAACAAAGGAGATAAAAGGAAAGCGAAAGAACAAGTAGGTCCTTTGATTCCTTTGTCTTATTTATCGTTTATATAAAAAGGATAAGCATTTTAAATCTGTTGTTCTAGGTATAACTACCTTCCTAGGGAATTAGTATTTATCGGTAGATACCAAATTCCTCATAACAAATTGGCAACCATACTGGGGAACCATTCAACCATTAACGATCCTTCATCAGTTGCCTATTACTTTGGGAGGAAAATTTTTTTATCTCAATGTGATGGTTGTCCCAGGTCCTTTAGATTACAATTTTCTTCTTTGGCGTGATTATTTTTATGACATGGGAGCTATTGCTTCAACACTCTTTCGAGTGATGTGTTTCCTGCATGAAGGAAGAATTGTCGCCATTGACTAGCTTTCATTTCCCAGTCTAGATATGGCTTCCAACCAACCATCTTCCCTAAATATTCCTTTTGTCCCAATGGTATCTTCCCCACCATGGGTCAATTATGTGCCAACCCGTTCCATGCCTACATCAACTGACGATCAAGTCCGTGATGTTGTACATTATGTACTGGGGGCATTGGAACCAAATCTCCGATTCCTTGTTACGAATCCCTTCTAGAGCATTTTTCTCCCATCCAGTGAGAACCTCTTGGAAGTCATGACCTCTTATGGGTTGTGATCAACTCATATGAGGATAGTTCTTGGTCTTGTGTCAACCTCGTTAAAAAATAAAACAAAAGGTAAGAGCACAATTCCTTGTCTTGTGTCAAGCTCATTAAAAAATGAAACAAGGAATTTGAGCATAGTTCCTTGTCTTGTGTCAATCTCGTTAAAAAATGAAACAAGGAATATGAGGATAGTACATGGTCTTGTGTCAACCTCATTAAAAAATGAAACAAAGGGCATGATCATAGTTCCTTGTCTTGTGTCAAGCTCATTAAAAAATGAAACAAGGAATATGAGGATAGTTCCTAGTCT
This sequence comes from Pinus taeda, assembly GCA_000404065.3. NCBI lineage: Eukaryota > Viridiplantae > Streptophyta > Pinopsida > Pinales > Pinaceae > Pinus > Pinus taeda. The sequence goes on from APFE031620706.1 coordinate 91,482, forward strand.
TGTGTCAACCTTGTTAAAAAATGAAACAAAGGGTATGAGCATAGTTCCTTGTCTTGTGTCAATCTCGTTAAAAAATGAAACAAGGAATGTGAGCAAAGTTCTTTATCTTGTGTCAATCTCATTAAAAATTGAAACAAGGAATATGAGGATAGTTCTTTTACTTTGTCAACATTATTAAAAAAATAAAACAAGTCTCAAAGAAGAGTTCCTTGTCTTATGTCAAGTTCATTAAAAAATGAGATAAGGAATCTGAGCAGAGTTCCTTGTCTTGTGTCAAGCTCGTTAAAAAACGAAACAAGGTCCCCTGGAGCAAAGTTCTAAGTCGAGTATTTGATTAGATCTCGTAAAACCCCAGTTGAGTCTTTCACTTGATCTCGTACATGAACCTTTGTTCCATCCACCTCATAGCCACAAGTGGTCTACTGAGGTGAATGAAATGAAGCTTGTAGGGCATGCACCTAGAATCAAGTCATCATGTTGGGGGCATGTAAACCAAGCTCAAGCATAGTTTTTCTTTTTAAGCTTGTGTAAACATGAAACTGAATCCAAGCATAGTTTTTCATTTCAAGCTTGTGTAAACATGAAACTGAATTCAAGCATAGTTTTTTCATTTCAAGCTTGTATAAACATGAAACTGAATCCAAGCATAGTTCCCTATGGTTCAATCTTGTGTAAAAATGAACCCATCTCCATTTTAACCCTCATTATTGCCATTCTATCAGCCTCTTCCTTTAGATGATCCTTAGTTTTTCTCCTTCCATTGTCACTATTTGCTAGGTGATCATACGCTTTCACTTGGTTGTTTTACCCTTTTTGAGGAACAGTTGCAATGAGTGGTTGTATTAGCCACCCTCTTCACATAAATCAACATGTTTTGAGAAGTTCCAACATCACCAGAACCAGTTGCTATCCTGGACACCACTCATTCCTGAAAGTGGAGTCCTCTTTAAGCTCTTTTCAGACTCTCAAAATATAAAACGATTGTCGAGCACTTGTCCTTTTTAGCTCTAACAGACTGGAAACAACATCTACTCAGTATAAGTTTAACCCTTCTCTCGACTGAGATAGATTACTTACAAAAAAGGAATCCATTGATGGAACATGGTCAATAGGTTCTCTCTTGCATTGTTTTACACTTTTTCAAACTTGAGAGACAAATATACGAAAAATAACTTATGGAGTTTTCTTTTTGTCCATTTCCAAACTCTCTAAACATGAAAAGGACTGAGTTATCATTGTCGTTAGACTCGTTAAAACATAAAATAGCGACAAACTTGTCCATCATGACAAAATCGAGTTTCACCTTCGCTAGGCTCACTAAAACATCACATAACGATGGATTCACCCAAAGGGTGGAATTATACAATGATCATATGTTATCCTCCTCAAGATTGATAAAAAATAAAGAGGTACTAGTCAGCAATGACTAGGGAAAATGGGAAAAGGAGTAAACCACTTTATGGCTGCAGGTCACTCTTGAACATGACACTTTCACTTCATCATTATGACTATTTGGGTTGGGTTATCTGCTTGATGGTCATCATTCCTTGGCCTCTCATACCATCCATTACTTTTTTCTTGGGTCAATGTTGCTAATCCATTCAGTGTCACCGACATATTCAAGAGAAGTCACTCAGTTAAAATCCATCCTTTGCAATACCATAAACCTTCATTTCCATGAGCACCATTTCTGAACCTTATGTCGTCAGTCAAATTCCCTCTCCCAAATCATTACACTCATTTCGTGTCATTTATGTGGGATACATCAGTGCCCTATTGCGATGAGTCACTTCTTGTCGACATCAGTACATTATCCAAGAAGTTGACTTAGAAACACCCCTTCAGTACCTTCAGGCTTGCATACATCAATGGAAGGTTTCTCGCTTCCAGCTATAGGTTGACATCACTGGCCTATGACCGAAAGATTTTGTATGGTGTTCAACATCAAACATCCATTCACACCATGCAAAATTTATTGTTGTACCTTGAGGTTCATTATCATTATCGGTGATTTCTGTCGCATCTATTAATGACTTACATCATTAGCTGGTAATCAGACAGTGTCTTCCCATGTTCAACTTCAAATCACATATTGACATGGTTAGAATCATACCTGAATGAATGATTGAATGAGATAGAAGACCCCAGATCTAGTTTCATCCATCTGGGCTACGATTTTAGGAAATGTACCAAATCATCCTTACAATGGCTTTACATTGATAGCCATTCTAATCATGGGTCTATATCTGTAAATGACTATATATGTACTTGTAATGAAAGTTTATATGCTAAGCATGGGCATGCCTTCCCTCAGTGCTTCATGAGAAAAAATCAAAATATCATGATATTATGTATTGTAAATAATGCAGATCACCAACCACTTCGAAACCTCCTTGTCACATCATAAAGCATATCACTCGACATCATTATTTTCAACTTCATGCTTTTGGGGGAAATTGTTACAGATCCATTTAGGCATATCACTCCCATTATTCAGATCAGTACCATTAGGACTCATCAAACCCTAATTTAATTGCTACATGCCCTGGACAAGTCACCATTTAAATGCCTCCTTCCCTGAGAGTTTCTTAGCCTGAAACCCTCCAGAATTGCCTCCTTGAGGGACCAGCATCACCTTGGACAGGGGTAAGTGTGCTTTAGTTTAGGTAGGCCCATGTTAGGGTGCTATGCAAAGCACCTAAGCCCACTTTGACCTACGTTGGGCGAAATTGAGTGAAATTGACACAGGGTTCTAGGAATATTCTCATCTTTTGGAGTCATCTAGAAGATTTCCACACTTATCATCTCCTATGAGCTCGAAAATGGATGAGGAATGAGTTAAGTTACCTCCTATCCTCTCATCCCTTCCTCCATGGAAACTAACTCTAAGTATGGAAGGCCATTCAATACCATCATTTATGACAAAACTTACTCCTTTCGCCTATAAATTAAGCACTCCTCTAAGTGATCAGGGGCTGGACTTTGAGAATTTGTAAGGAGATACTGTTGGTGTGAGAATTGAGAGTATAAGCAAGTAGTGTTATGCTTCTGGAGTGTTTTTCTATTGATGTGATGTTGGTTGGAACCCAAGCTAGAAGAGTGACAATGGATCGAACTTCATGGTCATAATTCTTCCTTCTACTTAATAAAGTTGTTTACACCTTTTTCGATATGCTTATCTTGATATATGATGTTTATATGTGTGAATGTATCTGATTCCATTTACTTATATTCAATAGATCTCTTGCTTTGATTGGTTCTTTGCCTTATGTTTATGCTTGCATGTACTTTTGGAGTGAGTTAAGTTCGAGAAGGAGCAATGGGAGTGAAACAAAGGAGACAAAAGGAAAGCGAAAGAATAAGTAGGTCCTTCGATTCCTTTGTCTTATTTATCGTTTATAGAGAAAGGATAAGCACTTTAAATATGTTATTCTAGGTATAGCTACCTACCTAGGGAATTAGTATTTATCCGTAGATACCAAATTCCTCATAATAGGGACACTTATTCCAAGTTAAATGCTGGGAAAAGATATCCTAGTGGGCATCACTGGATGTGTGTTTTGGCTAAGGAAAATTAGAAAAGGCTAAGGAAAAGGCATTAAAAGACAAAAATACATTTTTGGAACATTTAATAATGAAAATAATTGTAATTAGGAGAAAAGTAAGGTGAAAGGTCAAAGGTTGCATGTGAGGAGGAAAATGAAGGAAAATAATGGAAAATGAAGAAATTAGATGCCTCATTCATAAAAAGGCTTCTTAGGACCGGTTCATGGCTTTTGTCAGTTCAAGTTTGGAGCTCTCTCATTATTCTCTCTCTTTCTCCCACTCTTGGTCACATATAGTTTTCTTAGAGAACTGCAGGTTTGGATCAACGAAGAAAAAGCAAGCAAAAGGAAAGGAAGGAAAACAAGGATCAAGGAACAAGAGCATGATCAAGAAGCATAAAAAAAAATACTTGTAGGTAACCTTTTTCATGTGTGATTTCCTAGCTGGTTTGGACATGTATGGCTTTGCATGTTGGTGTATGGTTCTCTTATTGTCAGTGGCATGGTTTTGTTAGGTTATGACAGTGGTTTTCAGCATAGCCTTGCCTTTTTCAAGATGCCACGGTGTTGGGATGTTTATTTCGTTTTTGAGCTTTGGTTTTCCAGGTGGATTTCGGAATCTAGGGTAGAGGTTGTCTCAAGGTACATTCCCAAAGGCCTAGGAATCCCTTGACCAGTTTTGGTGGGACACACAGTGAATCCTAAGGGAGAAGTCTTGGTTTAGGGCCTAGTGATCTGGATTTGGCTTGCAGTAAAGCATGAGGGTCTAGTATTGGTTTAGGGCCTAGTGATCTGAGATTGGATTGCGGTAAAGCCTGAGAGACAAGGACACAAAAAATTACTCAAGGATAACAATGGATTCTGGATGGCATTCCAAGTTCGGTTTAGTTGTGATCAGAGCACCTATTTTGGTGTTATCACGGTTTAGTGAGGGTGGAGGTAGTTTAACCTCAAGATTCCCTTGGTTGTTCTTGGATTGGTTGTTCTATGAGATCCCACGTTGATTCTTGGAATATGGCATGAATGTGACTGGCTCAAAGAGAGATTTGGTTAAACCATGTTTATGGTCGAGTGGTTTGTAGAAGTCTTGAACCTCTTCAGATTTTCCTATGATTAATAAAATCTAAGTTCTCTTAATTTTTTACTTGTTTATATGTGGATTTAATGGTTGTCATATCTTTAATATTTATAAGGTTTAATGTTGTTTATAAGCATGGTTATGTGACTGGTCCATGTCATCGTTATTTCATGTATTAACTTTTAATTATGAATGGATGGATGAAAGACCTAATTGATGATATAATAGTTGAATAGAGAAGGAGTTGATCCTTATGGTTATGTTTCACAAGTTCTTTTAGTCATTTATTCTCGGCTTTGTACCCTAGATCTGTAGGTTGCATTGATGCCAAGTGTTTGAAACAATGTCAGTCCCGGTTGGGGATGCTTAGGCCTAGTCCTGAGGTTGGTTTTGATTTATCAACATTGTTATAATGTCTTTGATGGATTCTCATGGCTGTAGTAAGTTTGGGCAAAGGCCAGGATTCTAGGCTGGAAAAGTGGCTCAAATCTTGGGGTCGCCGACATAGAGGCCTATGACAAAAAATTTGAGTTGTTGGTCATTGTCTTGCCTATAGAATGAGAGAGACTCTAGGTTAAAAGGATTAAATCATCAATGGGACAAAGGGACAAGTTATCTAAGTGGTTCACATGTTTCCTAAGGGTGTTTTTCTGATGTGAATTGGTTGGTTTGATTTATTCCATTAATT
>APFE031620707.1:0-24934 GCA_000404065.3 Pinus taeda
TGCATTTCTAAATAAGAATTTGTAATTATTTGTATTATTAAAATGTTTTTTAAATTACACAGCTTACTTCCAACTCCAAAATTTGAATTCTTACCAATTCTATGATCATAATTATCTTCCTTACCTCCAATAAACCTATCTTCAACCATTTAACTTCCATGATTGTCTTAATCATAAAATTGAAATATAATTACAAACCTAATAAAAATAAAAGTTAAATAATCCAATAACAAGTTAGTTTGAAACTACTAACCTTTATCTATTTAAATTCTATGATTAAATTAATGCTCACAATAAAATATGATTACATATAAAACAAATAAATGTTATAATATATTAGCAACTTAATATGTTCCAATGGGAATTGAATAATTTTATATTATTATAGATCCAATAATGAGAAGTCAACGTCCCTTATAGGGATACACAACACGTTATTAATTAAATTTAGATGAAGGTGTATAATTTAACATTACCTAAAGTTGTATTTTATGGTTTGAATTATTTTTGGGGCTTAGAAAGTGACACAATATGAAAATGTAGAGATTATCTAATTTCGTATTTTTTTATGTTTAATATTTAATATTTTTTCACATATGTAATTTTTATGTGATTAGCTTGTTTGTATTATATAGGAAATGGTTAGTTAATTAGATTTAAGAGATTTGTTTTAATTAAGATAGTTTATAGTTTAGTATTTAGTTGAGATATTTTTTATTGGTTGGTTGTTTAGTATTTGATTGAGATATTCTTTCAATTAGTTTATTGTAGAGTTAAAATATTATGTTTATATTAAAAAATGTTTGATGTATTTGTATAGGTATAATTATTCATGTTTAATATACTATAAAATATAGTTTTGACTGAAAAAGTTGAGATTAATTTATTATAGGAGTAGATTAGTATAAGTGTATGAGATTAGGAGATATTTCAAATGACTAGATGGAGGAGGCTAATGGGAGGATCGAAGAGCTAGGGTTTTCAAGCGTCTGCAGGTGAAGAAATCCATGGAAGGGAACAAAGGAGGGAGCTCCACTCCCTCCTACAGGCAGGCAGTGGCTAGCCGAGGTAAGAAACCATTAGAGAGTGTGAGAGGTCCTTCAGGAGAAGGGATAAGGAACACAAAAGAGGAGCAAGAATTAAACAAGTCAAGGGAGAATAACAGTAATAAATAAAATGAGGAAGAAGACAAGGAACAAGGAGCGAAAAGCAAAGCACAAAAGGGGCCATGTAAACCCAAAACTGAGGTCACACCCAAAGTAGTTTTAAATGATCCTGCTCTGTAGGCGCACAGGGATCACATCCAGACATATGCTATCATTTGTAAATTCATCGGATTATGGCCCACTAAAAAGGCTTTACAGACATGGATTAAATACAACTAGAAACCAAAAGGAAGCATTGACCTACATCTTGGGTCAAAGGGTTTTTTTTACTATGGCCTTCACAAATATTGAGGATAAAGACAGAGTGTTTGAAGGAGGGTCGTACTTCTATGCAGCAGCAGGCCTCTACATGCGACCGTGGATGATGAATTTTGTCCCTGAGCGAGAAACTTTCACTTTGGTCCTAGTCTGGGTAAGACTCTACTCTCTACCTCTTGATTACTGGCAAACATAATCGTTATCTGTCATAGGAAACAAATTAGGGCGTTTTGTCAAAACTTCTAAGGCCACCAAAAAGGGAAAGTACACTTCCTTCGCACGAATATGTGTGGAGATGGATCTCTTGGGAGCTCTACCGAATGAGGTCATCTTGGAAGTTTTTGATGAAGAATGGGTGTAAACAGTAGACTATGAACATATTCCTTTTAGATGTCGGAGATGTCATGAGCATGGGAACTTATTTAGAGACTGCCCTCTTAGTAAAATGGAGAACAGAAGTAAAGTGACCACAATGAAGGATAGACATAGAGGAAAAGGGGGCAAGAGGGGACCAAAGCAACATCAAATAGAAGGGCAACAGGCTAATCTAAATAGGTTCCAAGTACTCGAAGAAGAAGAAGAGATAATAAAAGTAGATCAGGTAATGGAAGGAAGCCCAGTGGAGAAGGAGAAAGAAGAAGATAGAGTACAAACACAAGATATTAGCAAATAGAAAGAGACTATGCTGAGCGATGCAGGACTAGAGATGGACCAAGAAATGACCCAAAGTGAGATGGAAATAGAGTATCATGAACTGCAGGAGATTCTTGACACGGAACACCTAGATATGGAAGGGTTCTTGAAACAAGGGACCATGAGTGGGGTAGACTCATTACCGCCAGAAGAGTTCAATAGAGTTCAACAATTGTTTCTATGGAAAACTCAGGCTAAAGGGTTGGACAGACAAAGAAAAAATGAAAGGCAGGGCAATGAAGGTGTGAAAACTATGAAAATCACACTTGGATTAGCACCCAGAAGTCCAGGAAAGAAAAGAGGCAGGAAAAAGTAGAGAGAGTTATTGATAGAATGTGGAAAGCTAATGATAGATTCAGGTAAGATGAAAGATCTAACCAGCTACTCCTTTACAAATATTTAATAATGAAGTTTACATCTTAGAATATCAGAGGTCTAGGTAGTAAAAGAAAACAAAGAATTCTTAGTAATAGAATGAAACAAGAAGCTCTGGATATGATCTTTATCCAGGAAATTAAAAGTTCCATTCAAAAAATAAAAGAAATTCACAGCAAATGGCTCAATAGGTTTGAGTTTCTATAAGTCAAAGCAGATAACCCAGTAGGGGGCATACTTACTCTTTGGAAGCCTCAAAAGATCGGTATAATAGATGTTGAAGCATCTATAAATTATTTATCAGTGGTTATATAGCCGGTGGGAGATAGGGAGACATATCTAGTCACGAATGTATATGGCCCTCAAAGAATGGATGACAAACTTAGGTTTCTAGATTCTCTTATGGAGCTTAGAGACAGACATGTAGATGTACCATGGATCTTGTGTGGGGACTTCAACATGATCAAATCACTTTCACAAAAAAAAGGGGGAACCAGAACTTTAAGCAGAGACTTTATAGCTTTTCAAACTTTTATAGATAATATGAAGCTTGTTGATACTAACATGAGTAATGGTCTCTTTACTTGGAATAATAAAAGTGGAGGAGAGTCTCAAGTAGCCTTAAAGTTAGACAGATTCATAATCTCAGAGGTCCTTATTCTCACCAACAAGGAAATGATAGCAAGAATTCTCCCCTTTGGAGGCTCGGACCATTGGCCTGTTCAACTTGAGGTTCAGGCCATTGGTACCCCCAAGAATAGACCTTTCAGATTTGAGAATATTTGGCTTACCCACCCAAACTTCATCAGCAAAATTACAAAATGGTGGACAAAAGATCTTCATATTCAGGGTACAAGTATGTTCCAACTACACAAAAGACTGAAGCACATCAAGCTCAATCTTAAAGATTTGAACAAGAATGAATTTGGCAATATTTTTGCAGCAAAAAAAGCTGTTGAAGATAAAATGTGGGAACTCAATCAAACCCTTATCACAGATGGCCTTGATAAAGATAGAAATGACCAAGTCACCAAACACCATCAAGACTGGGAGAATTTATGTAAACAAGAGGAAATTTTTGGAGACAAAAATCTATAGTCCAATGGCTGAAAGAAGGGGAGCGTACCACTAGATTTTTCCACAGATCTACCATAGCGAACAGATCTCATAATAGGATCTCCTCAATCAAGTATGAGGGCATCATCTTCTTAATTCCCATGAAGATATGGAAGATGTGTTAGTTTAGCATTTTCATGGAATAGCACAGGAAACCATTTTAGACAGAGAGCATTTTATCAGGGATTTAACAGGGCATATTCCTAGATTGGTTACTAGAGAGGATAATTTCAATCTCAATAGGCCAATGACAGAAGAGGAGGTTAGTGAGGTCATCAAAGAAATGCATAATGGTAAAGTGCCAGGCCTTGATGGTTTCAATGTGGATTTCCTTAAAGCTTGCTCGAATATAGTTAAACATGATATTCTGAACGTAGTGGAAGATTCCAGGTTGAATAGAACTATTTTGAAGGTGCTCAATACTTCCTTCATCTCCCTGATCCCCAAACAGGACAATGCTCAAACTCCAAATAGATTTAGACCCATAGCCTTGTGCAATGTGGTTTATAAGATAATATCCAAGGTTGTTTCTAACAAACTCAAACCACTTCTTACTACTCTAGTTTCTGTGGAGCAATCCGGTTATGTGGAGGGCAGACAAATTCTCAATAACATCATTCAAGCACATGAAGTAGTGCACTCATTGACAAGCAATAGGAAGGCTAGTATGATTATGCAATTGGACCTAGACAAAGCTTATGATAAGCTGAATTGGACCTATATAAGGAGGGTCTTTATTCCTTTTTGGTTTGATCATAACTGGGTAAGATGGGTCATGGCGTGTTAACTTCTTCCAGCTTTTCAATTCTGGTTAATGGTTCTCCTTCCAAGACTTTTACTCCTTCCAGAGCCCTCAGGCAGGGTGATCCGCTCTCTCCCTTTCTCTTCATCCTCATGATGGAAGGACTGGGTCGATCTATCAAGCATGCGAAAGAAGTTGGTAATATCAAAGGCCTCCAACTTTCAGAGATTGGTCAGGCTTTGACCCATCAATAATTTGTTGATGATACTATGCTGCAGGGAATCCCCACGGTCAAAGAAGATCTAGCTTACAAACATATCCTGTCTGACTTTGCCATGGCTACAAGTATGGAAGTTAATCTCTCCAAATCTAAGATTTTTTTCTTTAATACCAATATTTCTATTCAGAAAAATATCTCCAGGATTCTAGGCTTTCAAAGGGATGTCCTTCCCTCCAAATATTTGTGAGTTCCTCTTATTGATAAGCCTTTGCACAAGGGCATTTGGGAGCTGGTGATTAATAAGATGCAGGATAGAATTACGAAATGGACCTTTAGATCTTTAAACTTGGCAAGTCGGTTAGTGCTTACAAAAGTTGTTCTCCAATCAATACCCGTCTTCATGCTATCAGCCCTTCCAGCTCCAAAAGGAGTTTTGCAACATTTTAGAACCATTCAAAGAGACTTTCTTTGGGGTATGGGGGAGGAAAGAAAGAAATGGGCCTTGGTAGCTAGGGATAAGATCTGCAAACCAAAAAATTATGGGGCTCTTGGACTGGATGATCCACAAGCACTAAGTAAAGTTTTAGGGGTGAAATTATGGTGGCACTGGGTAGAAGACCTAAAGGCATAGTGGGCTAGAATCTAGAAAGAAAAATATGCCAGCAATTGGAAAGATAATGATCTAATAAGTATGTCTGGCATCATAAAGGGCTCACACATCTAGAATAAGGCTTGGGGGAATAGAGGATTAGTACAAAAATATAGCTTCTAGGAAATTAGAGATGGTGATCTTGCTTTGCTTTGGGAGGAAAAATGGCAACAAGAACCTACACTGTTAAGAGGGAATCTTGTGGACCTCAAGAAAGAAACAGATACCGAAAGGATATTTAAGGTAAAATATTTTTGGGATCAAACCAACAGTGATGGAAAATGGAGAACCTGGAAGAATATGGATAACAGGGGAGATAGCCCACTAAAAGCCAAAGCAGAGGCACTTCTGACAATGTTGGAACAAAGGAAAATATTAGTGATAGTGGGGCATGACCAACTTAGATGGGGCAACAATAATGTAGACACCTTCAATCTTAAGGAGGCAAAACACATACTCCTTGAGCTGGATTCCAATGAACCGGACAGTGTTTGGCAGAACATATGGAGACATCAAGGATGGATGAAGATTAAACTCTTCATGTGGTTGGTTCATCATAGGAAAATTATGACTTGGGATAACATTTGGAAGAGGGGTGTTCTGGGCCCTTCTAGATGCTAGCTCTGTGAAGCCCAAGAGGAAACAATGGAGCACCTTCTCAATAATTGCATTTTCACCTCTTGGTTGTGGGATACTTTTGCCACTATCTTCCAGTAGACAGACAGGGACAAAGGAAGCATTATCAATACCCTAATCAATTAGAGACACAACTTCTCTGACTTTGAACTTCTAGGCTCAGCCTGGGCTTTAACACCAAGCTTCATAATATGGATTTTCTAGAAAGAAAGGAACAACAGAATCTTTAAAAATGAAAAAAGTTCCTCCCAATGCCTTTTTGAGCAAATCTTAAGACAACTTAAGGAGACGGTAAGTACCATAGTGCGAACTTTCCCTAAGAATCCACCTTCAGAAGCTGAAACACAGATACTTCTTAAGTTAGGTATGCAGGGGCTTATTCCACAGGGCTTGGACAGGAAGGTTTTGAAAATGGATAGTAAGCAGGATTATTGGCATCCTCCCCCTCAGGGTTTTTTGAAATACAACATTGATGGGGCATCCAAAGATAACCCAGGTATTGCTAGCTGTGGAGGGGTGTTAAGGGATGAAAATGGCAGTCTCCTTTTCATTTTCCATTGCCATTTGGGAAGAGCCACTAACACTATGGACGAATTAATGGCTCTTGAGTAATGTTTAGAATTCCTGAAGTAGGATAATCTCCAGAATGTTATTGTCGAAGCTGATTCAAAGTTAATCATCAACTCAGTCAAAAGAATCAGTTATGGCATGAAGCCGAATAAAGTCTCAAAATAATGGAGACTACTCCAGGTCTTTCAAAGGATTCAACTTCATCTCCGTGGATTACGTACTATGAGTTTTAACCATGTGCAAAGGAAAACAAACAAATTGGCGTACATGTTGGCCAATCAAGGAGTACTCTATACCAAAAGCAGGGTTGCACTAAGTTGGCCTGAGATGCCTCTGAATAGATTAAAGGTGGAATGTCACAACCAGGCGGATGAGGACATAATGGTGTTTCGAAACAAAGACACAGAGGCAAGGTCTAGTTGATTTGGATACTTTATGCAGTGTTTTTTCCGAAGTAAGCACATTCTGGGGATGCAGCTCACTGTCGGCCTCCACAACCCTCGACAGTACGTACATAGAAGTTTCATATGGGAGTTGCTGAGCAAATTCAGTTCTGCGGATTGTCAACTGAATAGATGGATTTTCATTTTGCATGGGTTCATGTGACCGCAGAGAAGGGATGATGAGCGAGGCCGAAATTCTAGCTTTCTTGGCAGCCTTAAAACCCCCGTTTCCCTTTCTGTGGCTGCAATACCGCTCGCGAGGTGGTTTATTATCCATCGCACGCCCTTCATGCAAGAAGTCATTTTGTGGAGTTGGGAGTGATTCCACTCACCAAGCAACACATGGTATAGTACGGGGAAGGAAAACCGCCCTCATCGTGTGATAATCTTCAGTGTGTTAGGCTCGTGTGATATGCTCCTCGATCGTCGGATCATGCAAGACGAATCTACGGTTAGGAACAAGTGAGCATGTTGGTGGCTCCAGGCAGGCTATTTCATGGTTAATCAACAGGCTACTTGGTATTGCGATATTATCCTCCATCGTTGGATATGGCATGGAGGATTGACGGTCAAGGAAAATGACGCTAATCCGGGGAAGAATATCTTTTGGGCAGGTTTTACGTCTTGATGGGAATCGGTGGCTTTCGCCTACTCTACATGCTCGATGGTTATCCCCCCATTTGGACCCGAAATTCTTTTAGTTGAATCCCTAATTCCTCATCGGGTCTGATTCCAAATTTTAATTGTTTAATTGTTTCTGGCCCAATTTGAGCCTTGTTTGTCCGATCTCTGAGGGGAGATCGAACTGTCTCGGCTTTGTTTGTATTTTGTGGATATTGTAGTTTTTTTGCGGACCGAGGCTCAGTGTTTAAGCCTTTAGCTCGGGGCCCTAGGCTATAAGCGGATGGTTTTTCTTTGGCCCATAGTTCCTTTGGGAATATTGTATATTATGTAAGTTTTTTTAAGATTTGATGAAATAGAAGGTATGACATTTGCTTCAGCAAAAAAAAAAAGTGCATGAGATTAGATTGTTTTGTGAGTATTTTTTTTGTGTTTTTTATGTGTGACTACTACTAAGAATATTCTAAAATATTCTATAGAAGATAAATCTCTACAATCCACATAACAATTATTGATAATTAAATTAGGATTCTATAAGCCTTATTCTAGAATAGATATGCCTATTGACTTAATAATTTAAATTTATAAATTTAATTAAAGCTTATAAAAAATTGAAGGATGTTATATATATATATATATACACAGAGAGAGAGAGAGAGAGAGAGAGAGAGAGAGAGAGAGAGATTCCTTGGATCTAGTGATTATGGTTGTGGTTGTAGATGCCTCCATCATGTAGATAGTAAGGCCTCATCTTCAACTCTCACCTTGTACCTTTCCTTAATGAGCTTTAATAATGACTTTGGTAATTATTGCAATTCATGCGAGCTTCATCGATATTTAGCGTCATATGAGGAATGCTTCAACATTGAGTATGAAAGGTTCAATGGGATGCCCTAGTGATAACAATGGAGTCAATATTTTGAATGGTTGGAACATCTCCTAGCCATTACATAGGTGGAAGATGATGAATGTGGGAAGCATAATTTTTTTGCAAGAGATTCATCAATCAATGTGTAACATCCATCATGTTACCTTATTACTCTAATGCTAAATTTGTGGTTGTGCAATGCCAGTATGGAGGCCATGGTTGGCTGAGACATTATGTGTAAACATCAAATAAATTAAATGTGAATTTTAATTGGTTGGCCTAACTGGAGGGACATACATATCCAAAGTTCTAAGGGGAGTGTTATTGAGTACTTGTTGTGTTCTAAGAGGGTTTTGGTATGCCTAGTGCATGCATATTAGTTTCTTATGGTGTGTCGAGAATAGGCCCATACGGCCACGTTGATTTGATTTTTAATTTCAACTTGAATGGTGGCTAGATATCAATCTTAGGAATTGAATAAGATCAGACGAGGCAACATTGGTTGGGGATGATGCCCATCCCTATCCCAACCTCAAGGATCAAGACAATGGAATGACTGCCTCGAGAAGAAAATAAAAGACAAGAAAAATATTAGAAAAGTCACAACCTATAGAGAATGACATAGGTAGAAACGCATATCACATGTGAGTGAAGCTTAGTAGAAAGAGAGAGCAAGGCACTCCGATTGCTAAGTTGGAAGAAAGAACTAGACTAGAATGTCTGAGAGCCAGTGCTTGAAATCCTGGCATGTTAGTCCTTCCATCTCTTGTATTGAGACCACTAGATGGTGATTTTAAGCCTTACTAATCGAAGGGAAGCTTAAGATACTCAAACTACTTGGTGCCAGTTTCCTTAATATTAAACCACCAGGACAGGGCCATTCAGGTCACTATGGTTCTTTCCTTAGGGATGTGAAACCACCGAGATAGTGAATTACAAACCTCTACAGTTCTTTCCATGAGAGGTAGTTTTTAAACCACCAAAAGTAGTGATTCCACCTCCTAGAATTGAGATATAGCTCATTTGCTATTGATTGAAGCCTTGTGTTTTAATTGAAGAGAAAGTGAGTTGCTATGGCACTTTCCTTAAGGCTGTGAAACCCCTTGGATATTGGAATGCTACCAATTGCTTGATTAATACTTGGGTGAGAATTTCCCTATATACGTATTCCCTTAGACTTCAAAATTGGCTCGAGGGTGGTTGGATATAAGAAAGAATTGTACTGTGGCTGGCATATAGTTGGGTGGAGAGTTAAAGTCCCCCATTAGGTTGCCAACCATCTTTAAATGTGCACATAAGCGTTAATTAGTTGTGTATATTTCCTTAGGGACTGTGTTGATTATTGTCATATGTGAATGATGTAATATTTTATGTGTTTATAAATGTAAATGATGCCTGTGCAATGAGGCTCGATGTTATGCTCATTATTGGTATGATATCTTATATTTTCATAAATATGTATGTTTGCATAATGTTTTCTATTATTATTTTCATGTTAGAAGTGAGGAACTGTGTTTGTGTTCATCCAGATGATTGTTAAGGTTCACGAATAAATATATAGTTCAATTTTTCCCTTATATGATTATCATGTAAAAACTAAGGGTATAGAGTCTTAGGCCCTTGAGCTACAAGCCTTAGGATGTGGGTATGGGATGGTTTCCCTTCTGATTTCGTAAACCTAGTTGATTGAACCCTTTATTATATATTCATATGTCATTTAGACCTCAAGAGGTAGATCTTAAATTATATGTATATGAGTAAGGTTGACACTAAAAGGAGCATGGTGGAACTAGGGGTAAAGTAAGTCTACCCATTAGACCACCACTTATTGCCCATTTCTAGTGAGTGTCATCATGTGATATACATGAGATAATCATGCTGTTAGTGTTGACAGATCCAATCACAATTACCGTTGCAGAACCCTATCACCACCCATTTCTCATCGCTTATGACCTAGTGTGTTGAGAATGTGATATAGGCATACTGATGGGAGAATGTTTGACCTAGTCATGGTTCCATTATGGAATCTTACCACCACATGTTGCCCACCTCCCTGTTTTGAAGACTTGTCAACAAAGGAAAATAGGTGATGACTGGCCATGTCGATTAGGTAGGACTTGGGCCTACAAACCTCACTAAAATTTGGGATATGGAACAAAAATCGTATAAGGGGGAAATATCACAAACACATAGGGGAAAGAACTCATGGGTCTTGCATAGGGGTTGATGTGGTCGTGGCCACGGCCACATGGAGGATGCATAGGCACTTTGGATGAGAGGGAGTGTTACAAAGTGGTATCAAAGCATGGTTCAACACATGGATTTGATGGGCCTTAAAATAGAAAGTTAAAAGAACTAATACATATTGGAGCATTGGTTCAAGCACTGAGACACGGTTCAACACTAAACCTTTGGGGATACATATAACAATGTCTTACAAAATGGTATGTGTTAGAGTTGTATCACAATGCCCCATTTAAGTACTTGAACTAGAAGGGACTTGAAAGTAAAAGTTAGATATATGTTAAGTGTTGTAGTGTGGTATTATAATGGAGGAAAAGGTTCAACGTTGGACCTGAAGAGACTCACTAGCAAAATTTAATAAAACAATTTGATTAATGCATGTGATAATTTTATTTTAATTTACAATTGATGTGAATGCTAACCTTCATGAAATGTTCATTTTAAACTTGTTGTTGATGTGGTTACTAAAATGTTAATATGTCCTTTGGTTTCTTGGAATATGTGACTAACATGGATTTTAGATGTTTGAAAAGCGTCATATCAACATACTCCATATCAACATGCTTAGTGTGGGCATGACAAGGTAATGGATTAATATGTTTATGCTTGACATAAATAACAATTGTGTCTGCATGACAAAACATAAGAAGATACACCTTGCAACAAGAAATAGGAGAACAACTAACAACAAGAATCAAAATAATCATGAGTAAGAAGATAAAGATTCCCCTAATGGAATAGAAACTCTTAGGAGCGTGAGAGTTGAATTAGAGAGTCAAAGGGTGAAGAACGAAAGAATCGTTAAAAAGAAAGACGAATAGGTAAATCTAAACACAATTCTACTACAACACCTATAATATATGCAAGGGCTATTGCAACATGGAAAAATATCTAAATATATATAACACCGTCATAACAACATCAGAGAGAAACCTCATAAGGCTGGGAAGAAGAGAAAACCATTGGCGTGCTGAGGATGTGGCGAAGAACACTTGATCCATGAATTTCATAACAAAAAACAAAAGAATAATAGTTCATGTAAACTCCAGACACATGAACCAACAACCAACAATGTCAATGGAAGTAACTCTTAGAGGAAGAGAGATGAGGGAGCATCCCCACAAGCTCTCTAAAATATTGAAAAGTTGACTTGAATTTTTTAGAAAGATTTTTTGGATCTTAAAGTTGTCAAGGAAGGATTTGATTAAAATTTTGTGCATATGCTAGTGTGTTAAGTGTTCTTATTGAAGTGATTATAGAATGTTTGGGTTGTTACAAATATCCAATATGAGTTCATCTACTGAACACAAGGAATCAAAAAGGTTTGATTGGTTGTGAAATCAAGATGTTATAAGTCATCCATAGCTTAAGTGACTAATTAATGATGATTATATAGGTAATTAATATGCATAGGAATGTGAGCTTAAGGGACCCCATAGCTGATGCAAGAAAGAAATTTGGGTCATAAAACTATCGAAAATATTAAGGAAACTTATTTCTTGATCTAATAAAATTGCTTTGTTTATTCATGTGATGAGATACTAATTAACATAGAAGCCTTCCTTATACAACTGTGTTCGAGGGTAGGTGTGCATAAAGTATCAATCAAGAGGGCTTCGTTGGATCAATATGAACTAGCTAGACATTGATGTTTTGGTTGTGAAGATGGCATAAGAAGGAAGTTTCCTTCACTAAAATGGTGTTTGGCTTATATATATATATATATATATAACAAGGATGGGAAAAATAAGAAAAGGGTCTTAATAATGCCATTTTATTGGAAATGTCATTTTTTGAGAACCATCATAGTAGGAAGATAAGTGATTTAACTTAAAAATATTATTAATGTGTGAATGGTATACTACTTGCTATAATTTTAGTAACACAATGAAGTTATCTAATGGATTCCATGTCAGGTGGAATATCCATCACGCGAAGTGTGCAAGAATGATCTCTTGATGTTAAGAACGATTGGTAGCATGTGTATGATATACTTGAGCCTAGGAGCCTGGTCATGTAAATAAATTTTTGAAAATAACAAAGGTCGAACATTTACTATATATATATATATAATATATATTATATATATATATATATATATATATATATATATATATTATCATGGAATGTGTGCATGTATGACACATGGTTATCAAAATGAATATGCATAGGTTTGAGAGCATGGATAAAGACATGCTTGAATTGTACACACAATGAAAAATTCCTTTATGAATATTTGAACTCATGAAGTTGTGACTAATATCTCAGGCATAGATCATTTCAGGAATTGTTGAATATTGCAACAAGAGTTATGCTATAAGCTAGCTAGATTCTTTCAAAGGGTTTTAGTTGAAAGTTCTTGTAATGGTGTCCAAGTGAGTAAGAAAAGAAATGAACAGAAATAAAGGAAAATAATTGGGTATGAATACCTTTCAACTGAATTTTATATCTATTGTTTCAAAATCAATGAATTCTTTGCATGTATTCCCAAGTAGGAGTATGGTTAAGTCAGGAAGTATTCACCACAAAATGATTTCAATGACTTATTGATGCATGCAAAACAAAATAGAGAGCTAAATCACTCATAAACTCAAGATATGCTCTTCTCATTTCTGATTTGTTGGGTTATTGAAATAGAAGTTAATTGTATTATGAATCGCTTAGAATGAAATTGATGCACCCATATGATGTTATCATAATTTCATGTTAATTCTGTGGAAACTGATAGAATTGTTATATATTCAAAAAGTTTGAGATTACTTCATGATGTTGCGAGTCTCTGAAATGAAAAGAATGCATGTGTGAATGCTAACATTTTTTTGGCTAATTGAACGACAAAAAAAACATATTGTAGGTAGAGTGCTAAAATGGGTGTGAGATAGAACCCATCACGAAAGAATAACACCACCTGCAAAGTAACACAATAGCATGAATAAAATTCTAATGCCATGAGTTTAGACTTTTGAATGAAACAAAGTTAGACAAATAAAATTTCTGATTGGAATTTTTTGAGAATATCTCATGAAAAACTAAATGTGGTGACATAGCTGAAATAGTGGAGCATGGACCTCGAGAAAAAGATTGTTGTGATGAAATTTCAGCCTCGTGGAACTTTGTTTATCTCATGGGAGAAATTCATAACCAATATATTAACCATAAGACTCCATGAGTAGTGTAATGGAGCACACCAGGTCATTACTTGGCCACAATACTCCATGCACATTAGATTAGAGCATGCGAGACAAATACTTGGCTATAAGACTCTAATGATTACCCCATGTTGGAAAACCTTTGGATAAGTAAAAATCTTGGAATGCGGGTTTCCTGAACCCATAAAAGTGAGTAGATGATGGGGGCATATGTAAGAAAGTATTTCGATAAGTGGACTGCCTAGAATAGGGGTGTCCTAGGCTTGTAAAGGTGAGTTGCTAATGGGAAAATAAATATGTTCTGAAGCTTGTTTGGTAAAAGCACTCATTGGAATGTGAGTAGGAGGAAGGCTTGTTTAGTAAATTCTATGAGTTGAACTTATTACCTATGGACCTAAGGGGTGAAAAGACTAATCAAAAAGAGAAGTACCAGTTTAAAGAACTTTTTTTTGAAATTGTGGTTTAATTTGATTTAAATCTTTAATGACAATCAAAGAAGATTGTATGCTTATGGTATAGGTGAGATGTCAAACTCTATAGAAAAGATATATGGTTCTTATCACCAATAATATGATAACAACATCAACATGGTAATATCATAGTGGTGCAACAAAAGCATAGTGGAGTTGAAGACCTTAAGGACTACACCATTATGGTGACACTGGAACCCTATGATATGAACCAATCACCATGAGATATGCAATGTCAAATGTATTATGCATTAGAGAAAGCAAGAGTGATGTCTTGGCTATGAGACTTTATCAAGAACCTTCCTATGCAAGGAAGCCTTTCCAAGGAATGGATTGTTTAGGGGACTGGGAAGGTAGAGAAGGGAATGCCTCTACTTGGAAGGTGTGTGACTACACAAAAGAGGAAACTTGAGTGAAGTGGTTTCCAAATATTCATGTGCATACTCATTGGAGTAAAAAATGCATTGGGTGAATCCTAGAAAACAATGAGTTAAGTTTGCTTCTTGCGAGGAAACCTTGAGGAGCAACAAACAACCAGGAAAAAATGGTAGCTTTTTGTAGGCTACATAGGGGAAGCCAGAGCAAATTGTGCAAGATGGATGAAACAAGACAACATAAATGATGCAATAAGCCACAAATCTAAACCACATCTTCCAATGTATAAAAATCTTCCAGTTAATGATTATCCTACATAATTAGTTTGTCAAACATCCAACATAATGTAATTATACTTAGACTATCCTATAAAAGAGTTTTTCCAATGATTATTGACATCAATGCCAACACAATACCAACAAGTAAATATTTATATATAAATAATAACAATCTAGTTTTAAAGTCTTGCAAAGGTCTACAAAGGTGCATATACTCTAAGCCATCTAAATATGAAATTGTAAAATCTTATAAGAAAAAGCATATTCTTTACCATTAGACTGGGTGAAACACATATATAACAAATTAGCAATAATATAGCTATTTGAAATTTACAAAGCCTTTGTTTTCTTATTAGCAATAATATAGCTATTTGAAATTTACAAAGCCTTTGTTTTCTTATTAGCAATAATATAGCTATTTGAAATTTACAAAGCCTTTATTTATTAAGAAAAGATAGGATTTTTAATTAATAAAGTACTAGAAAGATAAGTCTTTAGCCATTAAAATAATATAATGATTTTAATTAATGAAATAATTAGCTTTAATTAAAATGAAAGTTTTTTTAATTAAGTATTAAAATTCGATTAAAAAAATTAATTAATTATGTAATAGAAAGACAATCTTTAACACCTTCCAATATCGAAATCAGTCCATACGTTCATTTTCCTGCATCTTGTTTCCTCATAGCGAACGTTAGATCCTGCAAAAATGGTTAATGGATAACAGTGAAGAGCTGTGAAATAGTGCTGCCCGCTGCACCAACTGCACAGGGGAATGTTTGGCTGTCAAATCTGGATCTGGCAATGGGGAGAAAGCTCGCTAGTACTGTATATATGTACAGGCGCTAGTACACCCAATTTTTTTTGAAATGGACATTCTTAGCAAAGTTCTGGTGCCTTTCTATCCGATTGCAGGAGGATTCGGACATAAGGGAGCTGAGCTTATTGCGGCAATAGCATATTCTACCATCAACGATTTTGGAGATTTTGCACACAGCCCCGATCTCTGTTAGCTTCTTCTCCGGATTAATTGTGCTTCGGAAGACATTCATTACTCCCCTCTGCTCCTTGTTCAGGTAAACTAACATTTCTTTCTACTTATTATTGTTTCAATCTAATTTATTTGATATGTTAGAATCTGTGATAACATTTAGGTTGACACGATTTTTCAAAGCAGAGTAAGTGAGACGTATAAAAAGTGTAGCTCTATAGTATAGATTTGCCTTAACTCGAGAATTTGGAAAACAGGTTTAAGATCTATATTTATTAGAGTATGAGTTTGGATTATCCATAGTATTTTATCAATTCTGGGATTCTTCAACATTTCAATTGAAAAAGGTTTTTGTTTTTTTTTTTTAAGATTTGGAATATGTATTAATAAATATACAGCAAAGAAAAATAAATTAAGTCATAAGATATAATTTATTTACCAGTGTAAGAAAAATAAAGTAGGTCATCAGATAAAAATAGGTATATTAAATTCAATGGTTTCTTATTAAATCTCTATTTATACTAGTAAAAATATATTTTTTTTAAATTTGTTTTGTTTTGTTTTAGTTTTTTTAATTAGTAAAAAAAATAAAAATATAAAAAAATATCAAATGGAAAATAAATGGATATGAAAATAACTCATAAAAAAGTAATTTATTTTGATTCGTCTCACACTTAAAACCAAAGAAATACCATGAATATATCATGAGTAAAAACAACTCATTACTCCTTTCCATAAAATTCAACAAGCACTAAGAGTCAAATAATAAATAATAATATGATATATATATAAATATATATAATAAATACGTTGATTTATCTCACCTTAACAAAGAACCTAAAAACCACATAATTCAACAAGAACCAATATAAGTATCTAAACAAAAAATGTACAAACTCAAAAGTTGATCAAATTTCTTCTATGCAACCTCTTTAGAGCCCAAAAAGTTAAAAAAAGGTATTTGCCTTCAAAATAATCATTGAGAGCTAATATATATATATAAATATAATATACTATATATATATATATAATATATATTATATTATATCACTAATGATTATCTCACACCTAACAAAGAATTTCAAAGCCACATAATTCAACTATAAACCAAATCTAAACCAAAAATGTATGAAGCTTTTGGATCACATTTTTCTATGCAAACCTCTTTTAGAGCCCAAAAGTTAAAAAAGAGTTTGTCTTTCAACATATTTAATCATTGTCAAAGCTTGATAAATATGTGGTTAAGATGGATACATATATACATATATATACACAAACATACCATGTGTAATTTTTTATTGTTTAAATTGCATTTTTGAATGTATAAATAGACACAATGCCTTGACAATCCTTAAACACTTGGATTGTATAGACTACACATCTTAAAGTTGCAATTCCAATAAAACTTTCCAAAATTTTAGCCAAAATGTAAAATAGTGAGAATAGTTGAAATATTTTAAAATATTTTAACAATAAAAAAAATTAATGTTTTTTAATTGTTTCATAATATATATACACATATACATAAGAAACACTAGAATATTTCTAAACCAAAAATGTACCAAGCTCAAAGCTGGATCACTTTTTTAATTGCCTTTCAAGATATTTAATCATTGTCAGAGCTTGATAAATATGTGATTAAGATGGATACATACATACATATATATATACACAGATATACACGGACTTAAATTTTAATTGTTTTATAATATATATACACATATACATAAGAAACACTAAAATATTTTATTTAATATGGGTATCCAAATATTTTATTTATGACAATATTGTCCATATTACAATGTTTTATAATATTATATAATTTTAAAACATTTAAAATTACTTAATTTGTATAATGAAATATTTTGTTAAATTTTTTAATAACCCCAAAATCAATCTATATTAAAAATGAATGAGTTATTTATTTCTCTTCTATAAAAAATAACTAATTATTTTTTTAAATTAATATATATAAATACTTAAAATTGAATTGATATATTATATGAATAATGTATTTAATTATATTGAATATTATAAAGTAAATAAAAAAAAATAAAAAGTTTTTAATATTTCTTAAAATTAATAAAATTATGTTATTTAGTATTATTAAAAGTAAATATTATATTTATTATAACTTTTCTTAAATTCTTTAAAAATAGACTTATGTGAGCAAGACTGAATCAAATGCTTATCTTTTAAATGAAAGAGAACCATATTCAAGATTTCAAACGTTAAAAAAATCATTTTCAAAACAAAGAATCTCAAAATTACTACATAATTCAATTATAAAAAAATAATCCTAAATCACACTCTGTTCGTTTTGTTTCATCCATCTTCAAGATTTTGACTCAAGAGAATCCGAAAATCGCAATCTAATTACGGTAATTCTGACGTACGCTCAGTTTCCAATGAAAATGGAAACCAGTTCAGTAAAACGAAAATCTCAACAAAATTACCATTATGATAATTCTAATTCACAGTAGGGTAAATCTGAACAAAGAAATCACAAAACCTAAATATATATTTATTTATAAAATTGGTTTGAGATGCGTAAAGCATAAAAATTCCCGATTCTCAAATTTTTCATTTTATATTAACAATGTCGGTCATATATAAAAATATAGAAAATCCCTTTTCTATCAAAATTTTCTTTTATATTAACAATGTCGGTTATATATATAACGACAAGGGATGACGAATTTTTCGAGCTCACGTTCCGGCGAAGCTTTTGGGCTTAGATTCTCATTTGATTATTATATATAACATTGACGAGATATTCACGGAGTCAACTTTTAGTGGAGCCCGACAAAAATATAAATGCCTTCAAAAAAATATGTTCGAGATACCTCATCGGCCATAAACAATTCCGGTAATAATGCTAACGTCCGTCTATATAAACGGTAACAGAGATGGTGGGCCCGAACAGCCAGGTCAACAGGCTCAGCGAATCTGCAATCCGGATAAGGGTCAAGTTGCCTCTGACGTCATTTTGTATATTATATTATTTGATACTTTTGGCCGGTTTAAGTTGGAGTTATCTTTAGTGTGATTTACGGCAATGTCAACAGGCTCAGCGAATCCGCAATCCGGATAAGGGTCAAGTTTCATCTGACGTCATTTTGTATATTATATTATTTGATACTTTTGGCCAGTTTAAATTGGAGTTATTTTTAGTGTGATTTTTTGGAGATTCTGGTGACGAAATCCGGTGGAAAAAATTGAGGTCAAGTCTTCATTTGTATTATTCAAAATGGTTTTTAACTACATAGTATATTATTCAAAATGGTTTTTAACTACATATTTGGATTCAGTACCCAAACTGTGGAAAAGATTTGTTGACGACACTTATGTCATTTGGCCTCATAGCAAAGAGAAACTAAACGAATTTCTTGAACACCTTAACAACCAGTCAAATTCCATCAAGTTCACTATGGAAGTGGAAGAAAATGGTTGTCTTCCCTTTCTTGACATCCTCATCAAAAGGAACCAAGATGGCACTATTTCTCACCAGGTCTATCGCAAAAAAGCTCACACCAAACACTACCTACATGCTAACTCTCACCATCATCCAACCCAGAAACTTGGAGTTCTAAACACCTTAGCAACAAGAGCAATTCGTATCTTAGATAAGGATAATTTTGAACAAGAAAAGAACCACCTCTTGGAGGTCTTCAAGAAGAATGGATACAAAAAACACCAAGGGATCAAGGCTTTCAAGAAGGTTGAAAATCCCATGAACAAGCATCAGAAGGATGATTATGCTGGTACAGTTCACCTCCCTTACATTCAAGGCACCACTGATAAAATTGCTCACATCTTAAGAAAGAAGAAAATAAAAACAACGTTCAAACCTTTGATAACAATTAGTAGATGCCTTAAATCGGTGAAAGATCCTATTGACCCTAAACACCACAAAGGGGTCTACTTGGTCCCTTGCTCATGCGGAAAATCATACATTGGTGAAACCGGCCGATCGATATTAACAAGGATTCAAGAACATGCGGCGGACATTAACCATAACCGCTCCAAAACCTTAGCCTTAGCTGAGCACTCAAGCAAAACCAATCACCACATTTGCATCGAAGACTCCTGTGTCATGGCCAAAATTGATCATTACCACCATAGGAAATTCAGAGAAGCAATTGAAATAAGAAAACACCCTGATAACCTAAATCGCGATGACGGTTGGAAGATAAGCGATAACTGGATTCCCACAATAAGAGAAGATTCCGCCACTTCCTAGTCCCCCATTTCCTTTTTTCCCTCTCATCTCTTCGTCTGATCAATTTCCCTCACCTTCATAATACAATATACCCTTCACTTTATCCTATTAATTTAATTCCATAATAAAATTCTATATATATTAAATATACATATATATCATAAACATATTAAAATAATATATACATACCTTAATATATTAAATCAATCAATATACATTTAGATAGGTACAAAAATGAATAATATATATATAGATAGGTACAAAGATTAACATACATATAGATAAGTACAAAAAGAAATAATATATATATCTTAATATATTAAATCAATCTATATACCCTTCACCATTTCCAATTAATTTAATTCCATAATAAAATTCTATATATATTAAACATACATATATATCATAAACACATTAAAATAATATATATATATCTTAATATATTGAATCAATCAACATATATGTAAATTGCTAATCTTAATTCACAATGCACTCGGAATTATATCAAAAACATAATACTTATTAAATCAATATTTATATATATCACAATATATTAAAACAAAACTTAATATATATATTAAATCAACATACATTAAAATTAAAGCTTAACATATATTATATCAAATTAAATAATATATATATATATATATCATAACATAATAAATCAAAATATACATATCTTAATACATTAAACCAATCAACTTACATGTACAGAAAGAATAAAGTACTTACATTTAGATTAAAAACACAAGAAATCACATCAAAACATAATAATTAAACATAATGATTTTACATAAACATTTATACAAATGAACTAATAAGACCATCCATAACCGAAAGCACGATTAGGTCAATCTGATTCAAAACACAATCAAATAAATAAAAGAATAAATGAAAATTATATTAAACTCTTTATTAGAATAAAAATAAATTCCATCCTAAATTTAATTAACAAACCACTCCTCATATCTGGAACTTGTCGGTCCTGCACGCTCCCTCATCTTCACTTATTTATTCACCTTCACCCATCTCTGACTTCTTCAATAATTCTCATCCTGATGATGAACCACAGTGGCTGGTTCGAAACGTCGATGCACTAAAACAACAGATGCGATGAATCCGGAAGATGCAACCACATAAAACCCTGTGACGTTTTGATTGTGCAGTAATCAGCTATCAAACTTACGATTTCAATAAATTGCTGCCGGATTTTGACCAGAAAAACCCACTGGAAAAACTTCCAAAAAATCTCTTTAAAAATAACTCCATTAAATTGTGTAAAATAACTATGCGAACTGATAACGTGTTCCTCTTTATCATATTATAACATAAGTCAACTAATCGATGCCTTTTTTCTATTTTAAATTATATAATGCCTTAAAACACTATATTAAAATAACGAATCTGAGGTGATCTCTTGTTTCTGTTTATTATATTATAACGTACAACTATTCATTACTAAAATAGTTACCTCTTAAAAAGATAGGTCTAACTCATCTGAACTGATCACGTGCTTATGTTTGTTATGGCATAACTTTGTTTCACTATTCGATGCTTTTTGCTATTTTAATTTTTTCATAAAAGTGTCCTTTATCTTCAATTTTTTTGTATTGGGTTTAAATTTTAGATTTGATTGGAAATATATATCACTCAAACTAATCTACACATTATGATAAATCATAGTCTAATTTATGGATAATTATACTCTAATTTAATTATCTTCTTTAATTATTTAAAATGAAAATGATTAATTTTTGAAAAAATAAAAATTAATTAGATTACTACTATTATATTTGCTAGCATAATTACATCAAAAACATTAATGTGGTTGATATATATTGAAGGTTTCATTTGTATTTATCATTCATAAATACATATGAATTAATATGACTAATTTATTAAGCAAAGTCTTTCAGTAGAAATCACATAAGAGAAATTTTTAGCCGACACGTTTTGAACCAACAAGTGTGGCCCTCATGATGAACCATACTTGGTTCAAAATGTGTTGGCCAAAAATTTCTCGTATATGATTTCTACCAAAAGACTTTACTTAATTCATTATGGATCAGCTTGAACACAGGAAAAAATAAAAATAAAAATGACTAATTGATATTATTACTATTATTATAAATATTATTAATATTAATATTATTTTTGTCACAATGTGACATTGGATGATGGTTGACCATGATTGATTTTCATATTGAAAAATCTTATGATAAACTCTAAGCTAAATGTTTTAGACCAAGGGATATTAAACCCTAGGAATATGAGCCCTTAGATTGATAAACCTAAGGGACTAATTCTAAAACTCCCAGGGTATTATAAATTGAAGGGAATAATAAACTGTGTGGACTAATACTAAAAACCAAAGGAATTAAAAGCAAAAGGGAATAATATTTAACCCAAGGGATAAATATTATAAATCCGAGGACCATAAACCCTAAGATGAATATTATAAACTCTAAAATAAACATGGTTGTGCATGGGGACCACAGATTATTTTCATATTGACAAAATCTTTGTCACAATGGGAGCTTGGACTATGGTTGACCATGATTTATTTTCATATTAAGACAACCTTTCTCACAATGAGACGTTGGACAATGGTTGACCATGGTTAACTGTGGTTAATTTTCGTATTGAGACAATCTTTGTCACAACACAACATTAGACCATGGTTGTCATAATGTGACGTTGGACCAAGGGACAATCTTTCTCATAATGCGACATGAGATCATGATTGATTTTCATACTGAGACATTCTTTGTCAAAATGTGACATTGGACCATGGTTGACCATGATTGATTTTATTATTGAGAAAATCCTATGATAACCCCTAAGATAAATATTGTAAACTAAGGGATATAAACCCTAGGTTAATATTATAAACCTTATGAATAATATTAAACTTTATGAATATGAACCCTTAAATTAATGAATTGAAGGGAATAATATTTAACCTAAGGGATAAATATTATAAACCCAAAATATATAAACCCTAAAATAAACATGGTTGATCATGGTTGACCATAGTTGATTTTCATATTAACAGAAACTTTGTCACAATGCAACATCGAAACTATGGTTGATCATGATTGATTCTCATATTGAAACACCCATTATCACAATGTGACATTGGGCAATGGTTGACCATGGTTTATTTTCATATTGAGAGAATCTTTGTCACAATGTGATGTTAGACCATGGTTGACCATATATGGCTATGGTTGTCACAATGTGATGTTGTACCAAGAGATAATCTTTGTCACAATATGACTTTGAACTATGGTTGATTTTCATATTGAGACAATTTTTGTCACAATGCGACATTGGATGATGGTTGACTTTGATTAATTTTCATATTAAGAAAATCCTATGATAAACCCTAAGATAAATATTATAAACCAAGGAATATAAACCCTAGGATTAATATTGTAAACCTTATGAATAACATTAAACCCTAGGAACATGAACCCTTAGATTGATAAACCCAAGGGATTATTTCTAAAACACCAAGGTATTATAAACCCAAGGGAATAATATTAAACCCAAGATATTAATGTTATAAACACAAGGTATATAAAGCCTAAAATAAATATTATAAACCCAAGGGACTAATATTAAAAATTCAAGATATTATAAACCCAAGGGAATAATATTTAACCGAAGGGATAAATATTATAAACTCAAGGAATATAAACCCTAATATAAATATTATAGACCCTAAAATCAACATGGTTGACCATGGTTGTCAAATTGTGATGTTGGACCAAGAGACAATCTTTGTCACAATGCAGCATTGGATCATGGTTGACCATGGTTGATTTTCATATTGAGACTATCTTTGTCAAAATGCGACATTGGGTTATGGTTGACCTTGATTTATTTTCATATTGAGAAAATCTTATTATAAACCAAGGGATATAAACCCTAGGATCAATATTATAAACCTTATGAATAATATTCACCTAGGAATATGAACCCTTAGATTGATAAACCCAAGGGGTTAATTCTAAAACCCCAAGGTATTATAAATCTAAGGGAATAATATTAAATCCAAGGGATTAATACTATAAGCCCAATGTAAATAAACCCTAAGATAAATATTATAAACCCAAGGGAATAATAAACTGAAGGGATTAATAGTAAAAACCAAAGGGATTATAAACCCATGGGAATAATATTTAACCCAAGGGATAAATACTATAAACCCAAGGTATAAAAACCATAAGATAAATATTTTAAACCATAAAATAAACATGGTTGACCATGGTTGACCACAGTTGATTTTCATATTGACAAAATATTTGTCACAATGTGATGTTCAACTATGGTTGACCATGATTGATTTTCATATTGAGACAACCTTTCTCGGAATGCGATGTTGGAAAATGGTTGACCATGGTTTATTTTCAAATTTAGACAATCTTTTCCACAATGCGACGTTAGACCATGGTTGACCATGGTTGACCATGGATGACCATGGTTGACCACGGTTGACCATGGATGACCATGGTTGTCACATTGTGACACTAGACCAAGAGACAATCTTTTTCACAATGCAACATTGAACCATGGTTGACCATGATTGATTTACATCTTGAGAAAATCCTATGAAAACCCTAAGATAAATATTATAAACCAAAGGATATAAACCCTATGATACACATTTTAAATGATAAAATAGGATTGAATTTATAAACCCAAGGGATCAATTCTAAAATCCCAAGTTATTATAAATCCAAGGTAGATATACCCTAAGATAAATATTATAAACCTAAGGGATTATAAACCCAAGGGAATAATATTTAACCCAAAGGATAAATATTATAAACTCTAGGTATA
>APFE031620709.1:911-11395 GCA_000404065.3 Pinus taeda
ATTGTTACTATTGTGCCCCATAGAAGCCCACTATTGTTATTATTGTGCCCTTATATTATTATTGTTATGTTGGCTCTGATTATATTATGACCCCTTAGACTCCTATATATATAAAGGAGGTATTTTCATTTGTATCATCCAAGAATTGTTCATCTGTGTAATGTAAAGGAGGTTGCCCCCTCGAAGAGGCTGCATTCTAAGGCATTCAACTATCTTTTCTATCTTTTTGTGAGTTGGTTTCATAACAATTAACAAGTTCTCTACTGAGGTTTCATATAAGAAGATTAATATAACTTCCAACCCTTGGTATGAGAAAGACTGTAAAAGTTCCAGGAAAACTATTTGAAATTCTCCTAACGAAACTGTAAAGATTTGAAATATTAGTATATACAAAGCCCTCATTAAAGAGAAGAAGCAATCATATATTAATAAGAGACAAGAGCATCTTCTTCACCTTTCTAAAGTTGCACCCATAAAATTTTGGTAGAATGTGCTTATTCGCAAATCTAAAGATAATAATTCAATCCCCTTAGAAAAGTGGGACATCTATGTTAAAAAGTTGTATGACTCCCAGATACCATGGAAAACATCGTTAGCACTCCTATTAAGGAATATATCTTTTCTCTTGAGGATGTTGAGTTGGGAATTAATGAGCTCACTAGTGGGAAAGCTAAAGATATTGAAGGATACCAAGATAATATCTTAAAGCTGGGAAGATCTATCCTCATTTCTCATCTCCATAAGATTCTCAATTTGGCTGTAAAGCATGGCTTCCCTATGCTTTGGACATAAATCCTTATTGTGCCTATCTTTAAAAATAGGGACAAAATTGTTCCCTCTAACTACAAGACCATTATGATTAGCTACATCTTAGCCAATCTTTATGGTTTCATTTTGGATAAGAAGATTAGCCATTATCTTGAAATCCGTTGTAAAAGAGCTAAAGGGCAAGCTGGTTTTAGGAGATACCACTCGACTATTGACCATCTTGTCACTCTCAAGATCATTGCCAAGGAGTGTCGCAATAGTAAAGTTGATCTATTTTGTTGCTTTGTGGATTTTAGAAAGGCCTTTGACACTGTTCCTCGAGATAAGCTTTGGAAAAGACTTGCTGAGATAATGATTCCTCCTGAGTTAAAGATTGTTGTGATTCACCTCTATGAGACAATTGTTGCCAAGCTTAAGACCAATGAAGGGTGTTCTAAAGATATCAAATGCGATATTGGGGTTAAGCAAGGGTGTCCCCTTTCCCCTACCCGTTTTGGTATTTACATCAATAAGCTAGAGGAGTGTTGTGAAATCGCAGGGTGCAACAGGACTGAGATTTTTGGTATTATCATTACTCTTCTACTACGCCAATGATATCATTCTTCTGGCAAGGCATGAGGACTTGGACAAGCAGCTTAAGACTCTTCATGACTATTGCTCCAAGATGGGTATGTCGATTAATACCAACATGACTAAAATCATGATAATTAAATCCAAAAACATCACCCATGGAAACTCCATCTATGATAACAATTGCTTGGACCATGTCTCTTCTTATAAATATTTGGGTATTGACATTCCTTATCAGTTCAACTAGAATTACAACATTGAGAAAGGATTATTGGAGGTTGGAAAACCAATTATGAGCTTGAAAACAATTGTAAGGTTACTGATCATTGTATTTGGAGTTAAAAAAAAGTTCCTCTTTGAGACCCTCGTCACCCCTATTTTCCTATATGGTTGTGAAGTCTGGGGTTGCAGTATATCCAAAGAGTCATTGAAAAAGATTGAGACGATTCAAAAGCAATTAATAACCTACAATCTCAAGATCAAGGGAAATACCCCCTATCCTATCCTCCTGATCGAAGTTGGCCTCTCTGCTATTGAAAGTAGGGCTATGTTTAAGTATCCAATGCATAAGAAGAAGCTTTTACAACAAGTAATCTGAGAGGCTTCCTAAAATTGCTTCTAACTTTAGTAAAAATCCCCACCTTCACCTCAAGCATGGGTGGCATAAGGATGCCTAGCCTTGGCTCAACCATTAGGAGATAAGTTAGGAGATCATCCTAGGAAGCAAGGATAGTGTCAAATATACTATCACCTCTAAATTTAAGGATAAGCTATGGGATGATAAGGAGCTGGAGGGTAAAAGGAAGTTAAGATATTATAAGGAGGTGATCAACCTCACCATTCAGAACCAAAATTATCTTTTTGTTTTGACCAGTTTGAAGAAAAAAATGAACATCACTAAGATTAGAACTAATTCTTATGAGCTTCGAAGTGAAATCGAGCAATGGTCTACTCCCAAGACTCCTTGGGATGATATAATTTGTCAACTTTGCGATACTAAGAGGGTGGAGGATGAAAAACAATTTCTTTTGGAGGCCCTTACTCACATTTGCTGTTATTTCTCTAACATTTGTCACACTTCCAATCTTCTTGACTTGTTAAGTCAACCCAACTATAGTGATCTTGGTGCACTTCTTTCCCTTTTTTTGAGCACAAAAATAAGATTCTAAAGAATTACAATTAGATTCTTCTTCTTCTTAAAGTATGATGGACCACATTGGTTTTAGTATACATTAATCATCATCATCAATATACTATTTAGGATAAACTAATTTTATTTTTAAAATAATATTTAAAATTAAAATGAATTTAGGGAATTCATTTCTCTTAGATGTTAAAAAATAAATTAAAAACTCTAACCTCAAAAAATATCTAATAAAATACAAATTTGCATTATTATGAAAGGCTAACTAATATATGTTTTGTTTAATGATGCTGATAACTTTATAAGACTAATACAGATGCATGTGCGCCTACGCCCAGTTGATCAGTGGATCAATTATCTGTACATTTTGAAGTTTTATATTGTCTCAATAATAAAGTATTGCTTCTTTTTTCTAAAAAAACAAAAAATAAATAAATAAATAAAAATAAATAAATATATGTAATTTTTTCCTGAATAAAAATATTGAATCAATACGCAATAATAAATCATAAATACACATTAATATATAATAAATCATAATTCTTGTCCTAATTATTAATGATATATTAATTTATAATAAACTTCACCACTGGTCAAAATAATAATTTCGTTTCAAATATTACATTTATGTATGTGTGGGGGGCTAATTGAAGGAGAGATGCCATAAACTGAACTCTATAGGGAAAGAAGGATAGCGTGCAAAAAGTTTAGAAAGAGAATAAATCGATGAAGATGTGGGCTTATCTGCAATTAGGGCTCTATAATTATTCCTACGTATATAATTTAATTTATAAAATATTTTTTAACCAAAAAATATAATTAACTACTTTGAAAAATTATAATTAAAAAATTAACAATACAAAAAAGTGTCAAAAAACCATCTTTTCACAAGTCGTTTGCATGCCAATTCCGAAGGAAAAAACACTCATCCGAAAAAGATGTAAAGGTTTAATAAAAGTTCAATCATAGCAAAGGTTTAAGTTAAAAATTCAAATTCATAGCAAATTTTTGATATTATATTATACATAATTAAAAAAAAAAAATTATTGGATTTTTTTTTTCAATTATTTTAAAATATATATATATAATATATATATATTTATATATATATATAAAAGTTATTTAAGTTATAAATGGTGATATATTATACATAATTAAGTATTTATTGATTTTTTTAAAAATTAAAAATTTCTTATGATTTAAAGTAAATTGCTTCATAAAATTAGTAATTTCTAACTCTTTGTAACTCAAAGCTATATATCTAAAAACAGTAATTCACAAAGCTTAATTTGATAGATCAAAATAAATAAGTAAAAAAAATTCAAAAAACGAGTTATATATTAAAAAATAAAAATCAAAAAGTTTAATTTGATAGATTAAAACAAATAAATAAAAAAATAGTTAAAAAAAATTAATTTGTCAAAGAATATTCATTTTACAATTAAAAATTTAAAAGTAAAAAAAGGAGTTATAATACCAAAACCAAAACGATAAAGATAAAATTTATTAAATAATAAAATCTAGAAAATTAGGATCTCAATTGAACAGGCATAGGCATGAAAAATTGTTTGAAAACATCCTCATTATAATTAATCCTAAATACAACTAATATCTCCACAAATTGATCATAGAAGAAGATGCTTACAATATAATCATGTTTATGAACCAAAACACATCCCAATCAGAGAGATTTTCTATACATTTTTTTGCAAAACAAAACATGGAATGTTATTTGAATGAATACGACATGAAAATGGAGAAAGTTAAAGATTGAACAAACCCCACAAAATTTTCTCTCATACCCAAAGAGAGAAATTCCTCAAACTATGGTGGGATTCTTTCATATCTCTTGCAATGTGTTAAATTACAATATATAATAAAATTTAATAGTTATTAATAGATTAAAATTTAGGATAGTCATATGAATTAAATATTTAGTAAATTCCAATAGCCATCAATCCATCATAATAATAATTCATATGTGTGTGTGATGGCGATGATGATGACCATGATTAATGTTCACTGATATGGTCTATTAGATCTTAAAAAAACAGTTAATTGAGATTATTTAAAATTTATTCCTACAATAAAAAAGGAGGGAGCGAAGCATTCCAAGGTCACTGTAGTTTTGCTGATTGAACAAGTCGAGGAGGTTGGTAGCCGGGAAAATGTTTTGGAAATGAGAGCAGATGTGAGTAAGGGCAGGACAATTCAAGAGAAATTGTTTTTCATCTTCGAATCTCTTAGTATCACAAAGGAGGCATATTCTCTAGTCCCAAGATATCTTGGGAGTAGACCAACCTCTGGTTTATGATCATCATTAATAATAATAATAATATTCTTTTTACCATGACCATTAATAATATAATAATAAGAAATAAAGTTATAATTTAGTTTATTCTCATGATCTTTTACTTTAACAACTCATAATGAAGTAAGTGTTTTGATGCTTATTATAGATTAATGCCTATCGGTATTTACCAACCATTTGATTTATATGACTACCAAAGTTAAATTAAAGTTGTGGTCAATGCCAGAGCCAAGGAAAAAAATTGAGTGAAAAGTAAAAGCTTAAAAGAAACACAGTTCCCATGTAGAAGCTAAAAAGAAAATCAAGGAAGAGGTTGAAGCCAAGAAGAAATAAGAAACAAAGAAGAAATTTGAGAAAAACATTGAAATTAAGAGAGA
This sequence comes from Pinus taeda, assembly GCA_000404065.3. NCBI lineage: Eukaryota > Viridiplantae > Streptophyta > Pinopsida > Pinales > Pinaceae > Pinus > Pinus taeda. The sequence goes on from APFE031620709.1 coordinate 6,082, forward strand.
GAGTTGAAATTGAAATGGAGAAAGATAGAAAAAGCTAAGAAAAACAAGAAGCTACAATTGAAACTAAAGAAAAAGTAAATATAGGAACTAGTAAAAGAGAACTTGAAGGTAAAAGTAGAACAAAATAGAAGAAAAATAAAAATAATACTCAAGTTGAAAGGATAAGGGAAAAATGAGAATAATTAGCACATAAGACCAATGCCAATGAGTTCAATAAGTAGCATTGATACTCTTCACAACCCAAAAAAGTCTTTACTACTCAAACATGTGCCACCAACCTCGCTCCAAGCATGGCTGTAGGTGGTGATGGTTCTATTCCAAATCTAGTTAGGTGATGGTTCTATTCCAAATCTAGTTAATGAAGTTGTAAATTTGGAATTTCTTATATTTGATAAGCGCATGAAGCAAGTAATAAGGTAGAGGCACAAATATATGGGATTTTTTTTTTATTATAAAATATGCTTACTAATGAGACCATGGTGATGAACATAAAAAGGTTGAATTTTTTTTTTTTTTTTTTTTTACTTATTACTATTAGTTGAGCCACTCTTAAAAGCTAACCTTCATATGGTTATTGGCATTGAGAAGAAGATATAGGATTATGAGAGAGAAATCACCTTGCTAGAATATTAGTTCAACTACTACAAATTTAGCAAATATCAAGCTTCTGATTTCATTGATTATGCTTTTAGGGTGTAAACTAAATTAAACACTATACAAAGATAATTTTATGATAGTACAACATCTACAAGTCCAAGGCTAAGGTCTTGTTGATGTCATGACCCATATCCAAGCATGGAAGCTTGCCTATCAACAATATTAGCTATAGTTTGAAAAAGTTAAAGATGGGTAATCCATAGAAAAAATCTCTCATTTGAAATTCCTATTTTCACTTCAAAAACCTCAAAAGAAATGAATTTCGACCTAATATACTAGAAATAGATATCACATACTTCCCTCAAGGAGATTACACATGAAATAACAAACTTTTCTATAATGTTATACGCCATAGAAAACATGGAAAACCATTGCTATTTGCCCTCTTTTGGACTCAAAATATAAGTTCTTTACATAAGCTCAAGTATCTAAGGACATGGAGGATTGTATTAGCACTAGGAGGAAAGGTAATATATCACTCTCTCAGGTTGATTAAGAAAATATCCAAAGGTTTATGAAAACCCCCACTAAGGACATAATATTGATCAAGACTTTATGGCGTAAGTTGGAGAAATTTGAGAAAAGAATAAAGAAAAGTATTACAACATATGAAGCTTCCCTTAAACAACTTAGTTATCCTGATATTCTCTTAATAAAAAAATTGAGGCATGGAAAACTTATATAATAAAAATGGAGAAAACAAAGAGAAGAAGCTTCATTGAGAAAATTGAACATTCTCCTAAAGGAGGGTATTCAAACAACTTGGGGAAGGAGGAGATGCGGTGGAAGAGACTTGAGTAGGCAAGAGAAATTGAATATCAAATGAGAGAAACTGATAGTTTGATTAGGGTTGTGGCCCTGTTCCAACACTAGTTGATGAGGTTGTAGATTTGGAATTATTTATTTTCAATAAGAAAATGAAGCAAGTAATAAGGTAGGAGCACAGATGTAGGAGAATTTAATTGGATTACAAAACGATGCTCACTACTGAGATCATGGTGATGGAGGTGGTGGAAGAGATCTGAGTAGGCAAGAGGAATCAAACTCTCTAATGAGAGAAAATGATAGTTTGATGGGAGAACCCAACAACTAGGAAGGATATTTTCCTTGACTATGAGCAATATGAATTAATTTGCATGTCTATAGCCATAAACATAGCACCATAATCAACTATTTATTTTCAAACTTTTTCCAATATGCATCTAGTCTTTTAGGATTTTGTGTTTATTCACATGTTAACTTTCATGCTAAGGATATGACTCGTGATATAGTTGGTGCTATGTTTCTTCCCTTGGATCCATTAGATTTGCCTAGGAATTATTTTGCATTTTTCATATTAGAGTAACTACATTTAATTAATTACACTTCATAAAAGTATAAATGGTGGGTTGGGGTACATTTGGTAAAACCCTAAAATTGTAAATATTATCATGTCAAAGTTCGAATAGATTCCTTATTCAAAACAATGCAAGGTCTAATTGAAACCTTTCACTGGAGAAAACCCCCACTAATTGCATAGGGAAATGAAACCCTATCAACACAACTCAAGGTTGTAATTCAATGATGTAAGTCTTGAAGGCCAACTTTTCACATGTAATTTGTGATAAAATTCAAATCTTGCATGTTTCTCTTTTGAATCATTGCTTTGAACTGATTGTAATACTGTCTAAACTTCACAAGCTTGTACTTCCTCTCAACTAAAACCGTCATAACTCAAATTAGGTATGCAAAAGCTAATGGTGTGTACATATAGTATGACCATAATTGTCGACAAGAAAAAATGGCTTGTCTAGACTATTACATACACTGACATCTAATCTCTCTAACTAGTGACAAATAGAAAATGTTTTCCTATGTTTTTGTATAAATATAAATTTAAAAAGACTTAAATATTTAAATATTTAATAACATTTTTTCACTCATTAAACATTCATCTCTATTTATCTATCTATATCTTCTACTTTTGAAAAATATCTTAAAAATCTCTCACTACCCATCTCAATATTTATAACGGTGTCTCTTTAAAAACTTCTTAACTTGAAATAAAAATGACCATGTGTACTTTCCTTTTATGAATGATTCTTTTTATGTCCATAATTTTCTTGTTTGAACTAAAGGATTGGGAAATAAGTTGGTCTAATACTCCTGCGACACAGGGTTGATTGGGACTCTTATCACTATAACACCTAAGTCGTCCATTTGGCCAGGGGTAGGAAATGAGGAATGTGAACATGGAAACTTGTACTCACATTTACTTCATATTTTCATGAGTCTACCAAGTAAACTTCCATTAGGACTTTCTTATACCCATATTTATTTCCATTTTACTAATGATTTTTCTTTGTATCTATATTTACTTCTCTCTCATGTGTTGTTGTTCTTATGCAATTATACATTACTACAAATTAAATAACATGTAAATCAAAATCCATGCTACCTACCAAGAAATGACTAACTTTTTTAATCATATATTTTTATCTTTACTCATAGATATAGATTAGTTAATTTAAGTGAGGTTTAATCCCACACACTCTTATGTTTAAATATGATTAAAAAAATTGAAAATAAAAACCACTTTTAGAGAAATTAAACTCTCTAAAAAAATCCAAACACACTAGAGTTTCATACAATCCTATAACATCCCACTATGGAATTTTTCTTAGCATCCTAGTTAGTTCTGGGAAGAATAGCCTTTGAAGAGTTGAGAAGGAGAATAATTAGATGAAGTTGTGGGCTCATTTTCCCACAATAAACTTAAACCATATACTTCTTTTGCACCCTTTGAAGCCACTCCTCTTGGTCAGAATTCAAAGCTTCCCCTGTCACGGTATTAAAATAAATAGCAGTATTTATGTTGGTTCTGACTCTAGAGCTTCCTCTTCCTCTGTTAATGAGAGTACATTTCCACGGTTTTCTCTTCCTGTTGAGGAGAAAAGTGTAGATTTCTAGATTTTTCTCAATTATTAAGGTATCAAATTTTCACTACAGAAACAGAAGAGACGAGATCAATTATCCACCTTACAAAATAATTACTAAGTATCAAATTTTCAGTACAAAAGGAGATGAGATCAATTATCCACCTTACAAAATATATCAAAAACTATGGCGGAAGTAAATGGATATATACCAACTCAGCCGAAGGTATCGGTGCTTCCATATTTGGTTATGAGATTACGTGAATCAATTTTCAATTACAAAATCACCCAGAACAACGGTGTCCTTATCCATTTAAAAATATTGAAAATTGTAATATAAAGGACATTGATATTATATAGGGAACAAAATAATTAGTCCCCTGGACTATTACAGTTCTGGATACATTCATGTATGTGCTCGGAAAACAGTGAAATAATGGAACTTATACAACAGATTAAGTACACATAAATGTATGTATAGGGAAACCAACTAAAGAATGGAGGTCGTAGAGTAGAATTGAAGGAACAAAAGAATGGTTGGAAGAGCATGGTATCTATAATTCATCATTCAGATTATGGAATTGAGTTGTCGAGGGCTCATTTGCATTCCGTCGGCACCCCCTGGGGGAACCTGTTGGTGTCAGCACAGTAATCATAGATCATATAGTTATTTCGCACCCACTGGAGCTTCTGCTCTTGGTTCGAATCCAAATCTTCCTCTGCAGCGAGATTAGAAGTAGCTGCAGCATTGAAGTTGCAGAAGGATGCAACAAAAGGGGCTTTACTCCAGTGTGTCTTGACGAGTCCACCTCTAGTTGCCCAATCATCTGCATTCCAAAGGCTTGAATAGACCCTCATTGCTTGGCTCCTAGGATAGTGATAATTGTTATCCACTTTACCCAACTCTGTCTCCCTGTTCTTAAAAACTCGCACAAGAGTCTCGTCTACAGAAAATCTGAATAACAAACATACATTCATATTTCTGTTAGATTCAGAGATTGTATTGTACTAATATTGAATGGACGGATGGGCGAAGAGGTAATTAGAATACATACATGATTTGGTTGGATGTCCAGAGCACGGAGTAAGTGTGGAAATCCAAGGTTGGGTCGAACCACAAGTAAAATTGTTGCTCACGATTGCCAAGGCCTTGAGTGAAGACATTAGTGTGCATAATATAAGGATCTCCAGAGAGATTGCCCAGAAATTCAAAATCTATTTCGTCATGTTTGGGGCCTCGAGACGATAGCTGCAAGTGGGGATAACAACGACATGTTAGCACAACATAGGACAATATATTGTGATTCAGAGTAGAGTAACAATAAAACATACATAATAGGCAGTGATTGTGCCTGCAAAGTTCCTAGGTACCAACTTGATTTGCATATCAATCTTGGGAAATAATGTTAGGATATTCCGACACATAGGAAATAGTTAAGTATAACTTGGTCTAGTATAGAGTTAGGTAAAGTGTGTTTCTTTACTATGTACTTTTGTAACTGACAATCCGACGGTCACGATATGTAGTGATTCGACGGTTCATTCTCTCCTCGGTATTACCGACACTTGATCCGTGGCTTAACACCCGATTGGTCCATTATCTCTATTTAAAGAGCATGGAGGGTCATTTGTAGGTTAACTGTTCATGAGAGAAGCTTATGTAAAATTTCATTCTTTTATTAATAAATTGCCTGAAGTGGCCGCGTTGGCTCAGGCCGTAGACTGTTTCCCTCTTTGAGGGT
>APFE031620709.1:13382-168624 GCA_000404065.3 Pinus taeda
TTGCTCATAATGATGAAGTGAGCAAACTTTGGCATGAACGATTTGGTCACTTAAACTATCACTCCCTTCAGAATCTATATAAAGAAAATATGGTGACAGGTCTTCCAGTGGTATCTTGCAGAGATGGTGTTTGTTCCGGATGTGTACTCAAAAAACATCATCGGGACAATTTTGAAAAACGTGCATCTTGGCACGCCTCAGCCCCTTTACAGCGTGTGCATAGTGATTTATGTGGTCCACTTCCAGTTGTTCCTTCTTTGGCTACAAGTATTTCTTAACTTTCATTAATGATTTCTCCAGACGCACTTGGGATACTTCTTAAAACTCAAGAGTGAAGTATTTAACATGTTCTTGGCCTTTAAGGCCTTTGTTGAAAAACAATCCGGACATCAAATTCTTAGGCTAAGATCTGATAATGGCGAAGAATATGTTAAAAACAACTTCATCAACTTTTGCACTGAGAATGGAATTCAAATGCAACATACTGTTCCATATACTCCACAACAAAATGGTGTAGCTGAAAGGAAGAAACGCACCTTAAAGGAAATGACTAATTATATGCTTCAATCTAAAGGTCTTAGTCTTAATTATTGGGTAGAAGCAATTAACTGTGCAAATTACATAATAAATCGCACTCCTACTAAGGTTTTAAAGAATATCACTCCAGAAAAAGCATGGAGCTCAATTAAACTAGATGTGAGTCACTTTCATGTTTTTGGAAGTGAAACATGGACCCATATTCCAAATGAGAAACATAAAGCTTTAGAACCTAAGAGTGAAAAATGTATTTTGTTGGATATTCTGAAGATGTCAAAGGATATAGACTTATTCCACTTAAGTCCAAAAATGTTATCATTAGAAGAGATGTAAAGTTTGATGAAAATATATCGGCCCATGAGCCTAGTTCGGAGAATGTGCCACCTCTTTCTATCTCTTCTACTTTTGAACATATTTTTTCTTCAAATGATGAAAGCGAGGATGAAAATCCTCCCCCACCTTCTTAGGATCCTCCTTCAGCTCCTCCACTTCCAAAATGGGTCTGTGCTACTCGGGATGCAACAAGTGATCTTGCCGATGATCCTACAGATTAGCGCCGTATACGTTCTCAGTTCGATAGAGCCTCTTCTTTACTGGCTCAAGCCTCAGCGAATTATGATCCTGACACCTTTGCAGAAGCTTCAGGTCATCCAGATTGGGACGCAACTATGAATGAAGAATATCATTCAATATTGGCAAACGATTCATGGGATCTTGTTCCTCTACCAAAGGGACGAAAACGTGTTAGATGCAAATGGGTTTACAGAACCAAGTATGGACCAGATGGAAAAGTTGATAAACACAAAGCTCGTCTTGTTGCTAACGGTTTTTCACAAGTTGAAGGCATTGACTATACTGAAACCTTCTCCCCTGTTGCCAAAATGAACTTTGTCCGCCTTGTTCTTTCCCTTGCTGCCTCTTTCAAATGGGAAGTCCATCAGATGGATGTTAAATCCGCCTTCTTGCATGGGGACTTGCATGAAGAAATCTATATGGAACAACCCATTGGCTTTATACAAACAGACTCCAGTCTTGTATGTCGGCTTAAGAAATCCCTTTATAGTTTCAAGCAAGCTCCTCGGGCTTGGTACGCCAAAATGGATAGCTTTCTTTTAGAATCTGGCTTTTCTAGGTGTCGTTCTGACAATATTGTCTACACCAAGAAAGTGGGCAAGTCTCTTATCATTCTTGTTGATGATCTTATCCTCACTGGTAGTGATCCCAACCTTATCAACCATGTGAAGTCCAGCCTTAAAAAGAAGTTTGAAATGACAGACTTAGGACATTTGCATTATTTTTTCGGTCTTCAAGTCTTGTAATCCAAGGAACATATTTCCCTTTCCCAATCCAAGTATGCCTGTGATCTTCTACGCCATTTTCACATGGAACACTGTAAGCCAGCTCCTTCTCCCTTTCAGTTTGGAGTCAAACTTTCAGTCACTTGTACTTCCCCTGAAGTTGATGCTACCTTATACCGTCAACTTGCAGGAAAACTTTTGTATCTAACGCATACGCATCCTAACATTTCCTTCGATGTTGGCCTTGTTGCTCAGTTTATGCAAAACCCACGTGAAAGTCAGTGGAAAGCAGCTAAAAGAATACTTCATTATGTTCGAGGTACCATTCAGTTTGGAATTCATTACAGTGCTAAAGCATCTCCTCTATTGGTTGGTTTCACTGATTCCGTTTGGGCTGGTGACCCTGATGATCGGAAGTCTATTGTCGGTTATGTGTTCACTCTTGGTTCAGGACCTATTACATGGGCTTGCAAGAAACAAGGTGCCAATTCTCTTTATTCAGCAGAAGCAGAGTATCGTGGTGTCGTAGAAGCTAGTAAGGAAGCCTTGTGGCTTCGTCAGATCCTATCAGAGTTTGGCTTTCAGCAGCAGCATCCGACTACACTTTGGTGTGATAATCTAAGTGCCATTCAACTATGCAAAGATCCAGTTCAACATCAATGTAGCAAACACATTGAACTACACATGCACTTCATCAGAAAGCTCATTCATGACCATGTTCTTGAAGTGCAATATTGTTCAACAAATGATCAAGTTGGAGACATCTTTACAAAAGCTCTCACAGAGGCAAAGTTTACTAAACTTCGATTACACAAAGAAAACGATTTCTTATTACACAATTCATGCACCCTAGCCAAAAATGAAACTAACCAAATCAATGTTTATTCAAGCTTTATGGTTCAAATGGTGTGATGGCATTGATTGATATCCTTTGATACTTATGTGAGTCATATTGAGATCATGTCTATTCAAGACTTCCATGTCATCAATACTTATGCATATGGTCATCCTTTTGGTGAAATCAAGTACATGGGAACCATGCGTAAAGTTTGGGTATTCCCACTTGAAATAACTCTCATACAAAATTGTTAGAAATTACAGAGAGTGATAGAGAGAGACAAAGATAAAATTAACAACAATAGAAAGAACATATTCCCACTTGAAACAACTCTCATACAAAATCGTTAAAAATTATTGAGAGTGATAATTAAGAGAGATAAAATTACGAATAATAAAAAACCACATAAACATAATGTTTATCGTGGAAAAACTCCAATATGGTAAAAAATTAGCTAAGAGAATATTCTATTAATCTCGTGGTCAAAATCTAGCCAAGCTAGCCATGTGAGACTTCACGACTCACCTCTCCTAGCCACTTACAATGAAGTCCTCCCAAGCCTTTAAAGGCTTCATTACATGCAATCCATAGGCATAAAATCGCGATCAAGCAAAACTGCATGCTTCATACCACGACTATTTGATTGAGAAACTTTGACTCTTTCATTCAATTAAGTTTACCTAGAAACCACCCCTTAAACATTGAATTGGGGTTTCCCTCGACCAAAGCTAGCCAATTCATCCAAGTGAGCCAACATCGCTCACCTATAGGCCCCACCCCTCGTAAATTTTATATCCTGTGTATTCAATAATTTGACATGCTCCCTATCACCTAGGTCTAACTCTATACTTTAATGGTAATTTCCCAGGGGGTACGCATGCTTTACCAAGTCTTATAACCACATTCTCTTTACATGCAACTAAAAAAGTTTTTGACTCCATTATAATTTATTACTATTATTGTTGTTGTTTGTAACAACCCTCAGTTATATTTCCATGTAAAACGAAAATCAAACCAAGACTATGAGACACATATTTCAAGTTGAACGGAAGGGAAAACATCACACTGGGGGTCACTTATGGTTAATTATTTATTGGATATGAAAATTGGCATTGGCAAAAGGCAAATGGAAATAAATGACAATTAATTTAGGAAATAAAGGAACATAGGAGAAAAGGAAGATGAAGAGACAAGAATATGCATGCAAGGGAAATTAGAGAGAAAATAAAGGAAAAGGAAAGGAAGAGACACCATAATCAATGATAAAAAGGGACATGAGAAACAGTTGACAATTTTTTTATCAATTTCAAAAATCGAACTCCAAGAGGAGAAGGAGAGCACTTGGACACAAGAAAGCAAAGGAAAAGCAAAGGAAAGTAAGGGAGTGCAAGAGGAAGTTTGGAAAATAGAAAGTAAGGGCAGAAAATAGTCGTGGAATTGCAAGTAACAATGTGCATGTGTGATTTGGCTTGTGGGGTTTTGATGCATGGGGCATGCATTGGTTTATGGTTTATGTTTGTTTTCATTGGAAAGAGATTTTCCTGGATTGATAATGGTTTACAACCTTTCCTTTGCCATTTCCTAGATGGCCATGATGTACTGGGTTCCATATTTTGGTTAAGCTTTGGATGGCTAGTAGATTTTGAATCCTGGTTGAGGTGGTCTCAAGAAAATTCTTAAGGGCCGAGAGTAGAGATTGGATTTCTCTTGGAACTCTTGACAGGTGAGTGGAGACAATAAAATTCCTCTAGGTATGGTGAAGAAAATCTTAGGCATCCAAGCTTTATTGGTTTTGGTGATTTCTGGACTGATTTAGGTGAAATCATTGTGGCCAAGGGTTGAGGTAGTTTAGCCTTTGGAAGCCTTGGTTGGTTCTGTTTTGTCTTATCCAATGTAATCCCACATTCATGCTTGGAATATGGTATGGGGGTGATTGGGTTGAAAGAAAACGTTGGTTCGCCCCAATCTATGGTCGGGTGGTACGTGGAAGTCCCTGACTTGGTTGGCATTTGCATGTGGTAATATGTGTTGATTCTTATTAAGATTAGTGCACACAAGTTCTGATTTTATGTATGATTTCATTACTGGTTTATCATGGTTCTATTCTTGTTAAATGTTGGTTTTATGCATGTTATATTTATCATTATGTTATGTCCTCTTTTTATGGTTCTATTCCATGATTTGATAGGCTCTTGGTTATATATTTGAATGCATAAGATAACATGTGTTTGTACAACTAGTAAGAGAGGGAAGTGAGCCTTCCTGATGATCCTCAAATATTTCAATGAATCAATGAATAGGTAGGCATTCAGATATTTCAATGAATCAATGAATAGATAGACATTCATATGGTGGCCCTAATTTTTAATTTATTAGTAACTATTTTTAATTATATATTTGACACATTCTAGAGGGGTATTCAAAGAAGCCCACCAGGGATTGAGGAAATTCTCTCTTTGGGTATGAGAGAAAAGTTTGCATGGTTTGTTCAATCTCTAATCTTCTCCATTTCCATTTCTTGTTCAATCTCTCATCTTCTCCATTTTCATTTCTTATTCATTGAATTTTTTGAATTCATCTATAATGACATTCCATATTTTGTTTTGCAAAAAATTGTAGAGAAGATGTCTAGGGACAATGATGTGATTTAGTTTGTAGATATGACTACATTGTGAGTTTTTTTTCTTCTATGACGTATTTGTGAAGATATTGGTTGTCTTTAGGGTTAATTATGTGATTTAGTTTGTAGATATCACTATATTGTGAGCTTTTTCTTTTATGACCTATTTGTGAAGATATTGGTTGTCATTAGGGTTAATTATAGTCCACATGTTTTCAAACAATTTTTTTCTTGCTAGTTAAATTGAGACCATATGTTCCTATATTTTATTATTTAATGAAAATTTTCCTTACATTTTATTTCTTGGTATCATAACTTCTTCTTCTTCTTCTTCTTCTTTTTTTTTTTTTTTTTCACTTTTAAGTTTTTCATTATAAAATGGATATCTTTAACAATTTGATTTCCATGAGAGACATTGGATTGAAGACCTTAGAACAATCTATTTACCTAATTTTTTTAATCTATTGCTTAAGTTTTTTGATTTATTGTTTTTAATCTTTTTAGCTAATTATTTTAATCCTTCACTTAAGTTTTTTGATTTATTGATTTTCAATATGTAACATCAAGTCATACACAATTACTAATTCCATGAAGCAACCACTTTAAATATGAGAAATTTATATTTACTTATACAGATTTCAAGTTTTTTATAAAACCAGTTAAGAAAACTTATAATTATCAACTTATATTATTCCATGATTTATACCAACAATTTTCCAAACAAATATCTTTATATAAAAATTATATATATAATGTATTCTATCTTAACCATCAATATTCATAGATTTCTATAATATTTAAAGAATTTTTATTTTTTCTTTTTATTATTATTTAACCATTTTTTTTTATTTCTTATTATTATTATTTTTATGTTATATAAATTAATTTTATATATCGAAAATACAGTATACAATATTTTTTATGATAAAAATTCATATTATATATATATTCTCCAAAATGCAAAACATTTGGTTCCCGTATGAAGCCCAGACACTCGATTCACCCAAACTAGTGCGATGGCCCGACTTGGAAAAGTAATAGGAACCGACAAACTGTAAATCTCGGAAGAAAATTTTAAAGTTATTAATGGAAACTTCAAGGTGTAGTTATCAGATTTAATGGTGTTGGCACAAAATAAGCGGAAGTCTGAAAAAGACATCTTTATACAAATGTTAAATCCTAAATCCAATGTTTCCGGAACGTAGAATCGATTATTAAAGGCGGTTACTGGAAAGCAAAGCGCGTGGAATAGGTACCCGGAAGGAAGGCGGTTGTTGTGTGTTGCTCTGTAGAAGTCGTACTAAAAGTTGAAACGCCAATTGGATCTCGGAACTAACTCTGAATGAACTCCACCTCCATTACTTTCTTCTCCGCATTTAAATCCATCTAATGACTTCCCTCCTTTCGAATATGCCCCAGGTGGAAGTGAAAGCCATCCAATAAAGATGGGACGCACTCCAACAACTTTCGCTGGCACGATGACTTTCAATCATTCATTATGTTTGCCTGGCGATCGCGCATACTTCTCATTATGTTTGCCTGGCGATCGCGCATACTTCTCGCCGTTGTTTCCTTCATCTTTCCTCGCGCGGTGAGACGACATATGCCCACTGCCATTCATGTTATATATAACGGGCCCAACCAGTCATCACTCCAAACACATCCATCTCCCACAGCAATTTCAGCCTACTGCTTGTTTTTTCACTCATTCAATCCAATATTCTTTCTTTACGCACGCATCTCGGGCTATTCTCTTCCTTTCCTTCCAGATACTCCCTGCATTACTCTGTCCTTGGACATGGACACGCCCCTCCTCTTCCTTTTATTGTTAATCTCATCGACACTTCTCCTAACTGTCTCTGCAAATTTCTACAATGATGTCGACATTACATGGGGTAATGATCGTGCTAAAATCCTTGACAATGGCCAACAACTACAGTTGACTCTGGATCGAACTTCAGGTAATATTTTGTAAATATAAATTTCATGCCAACATGCTCTGTAACTATTTCATTTTCATATACACTTATTATACCGCCTACGATATTCTGATCCTTCTGTGTTTTATCACAGGTTGTGGGTTTCAATCCAAAGAGGAGCATCTGTTTGCAAAGATTGATATGCAAATCAAGTTGGTACCTGGCAACTCTGCAGGCACAGTCACTGCCTATTATGTATGTTTTATTGTTACTCTACCCTTTTAATATTCTAAATGACAATATCATGTCCTATGCTGTGCTAACATGTTGCTGGTATATGCCCGCTGTGCTAACATGTTGCTGGTATATGCCCGCTTGCAGCTATCGTCTCAAGGCCCCAAACATGACGAAATAGACTTTGAATTTCTTGGCAACCTCTCTGGGGATCCTTATATTATGCACACTAATGTTTTCGGTCAAGGCCTTGGCAATCGTGAGCAACAATTTTACTTGTGGTTCGACCCAACCTTGGATTTCCACACTTACTCCGTGCTTTGGACATCAAACCAAATCATGTATGTACTCTTATTACCTCTTCACTCATTCATCCATTCAATAAAGTACAATACAATTTCTGAATCTAACAGAATTATAAATGTGTGTTTGTTATTCAGATTCTCTGTAGACGAGACTCCCGTTCGAGTGTTTAAGAACAGGGAGACAGAGTTGGGTAAAGTGGATAGCAATTATCACTATCCTAAGAGCCAAGCAATGAAGGTCTATTCAAGCCTCTGGAATGCAGATGATTGGGCGACTAGAGGTGGACTCGTCAAGACAGACTGGAGCAAAACCCCTTTTGTTGCATCCTTCCGCAACTTCAATGCTGCTGCTTCTTCTAACTTCGCAGCAGAGGAGGCTTTGGACTCGAACCAAGAGCAGAAACTCCAGTGGGTGCGAAATAACTATATGATCTATGATTACTGTGCTGACACCAAGCGGTTCCCCCAGGGGCTACCTGCAGAATGTAAATGAGCGCCCAACTCAACTCCATTGTCTGATTAATGTATTTTCGATACCCTGCCCTTCCAACAATTCTGTTATTCATTCTTTTCTGCTCTATGAGCTCCATTCTTTCATTATTTTCCAAGTACATACATTATTGTACACAGAATCTGCTTTATGGGCTCCATTATTTCATTGTTTTCCCCAGACATATATGAATGTACGCGTAATTGTAATAGTCGAAAGGGACTCATTATTTTGTTCTTTATATAATATCAATGTTCTTTATATAACAATTTTCAATTAATTATTTTTAAATGGGTAAGGACACCTTTGTTCTACATGATTCTGTAATTGAAAATTGATTCACGTAATCTCATAAACCAAATCAGGAAGAACCAATACCTTGGGCCAAGTTGGTATATATCCATTTCCTTTCAGCTATAGTTTTAGATACATTTGGTAAGGAGGAAATTGATCTCTTGTTTCCTCCTGTAGTTAAAATTTGATACCTCAGCAATTGCCTAACTTTGAAAACGGATTACTACAGAAATTAAATTTGGTACTTTGAGCAATTGTCTATCCTTGAAAACTGATACCACAGAAATTTCATAACCCAAAATAACAGGGAGAGAGAGTTGGGTGAAGTGGATGAGAGATATCAATTGGGATCTACTCTAGACTTTGGAATACAAATGATTGGGTAACCAGAGGTCAGCTCGTGAAGACCGACTGAAGTGAAACCCGCTTTGTTTGCATTCTTCGGCTAACATCATTGCTGCTACTTCTTCTACCTCCGTAGAGGAGGCAAGTTTTGGACTTCACCCAGAGAACAGGCTTTAGTGGGCTTATGATTTACGATTACTGTGCAAACACCGAAAGTTTCCCCAGGGGCTATCTGCTAAATGGAAGAGAGCATTACTTTGCTAAATGGAAGAGAGCATTAGTTATTCTATTAGGGAAAAGTGTTGTTAAATAGAAGTGAGCATTTTACTAAAATGTGGTGTTGTAACTCATTATTTAGATTTCATTTTATTCTCTACAAAGTGTGTGAGTTGCTTTATGTTACTCTCTGTTATTTTTATTTATTTAAATTTAATTTACGGGTAGGTTTAATTAATTAAGAAGTTGAAGCAAATTTAAACATTAAGTAGAGTAAATTTTGTGATGAGGAATCTTCGCATTGTATTGTGAATTTTGGATATTTTTTAGGTGTAATAATAATCATGGATGGATAATTTTTTTAGATGTAATAATAATCATTGAATAAATAAGGATGTTCTTTAGTTGTGATAATGATACTAATCAACCAACTAAAAAAGCTTTTGAAAAAAGTTGAAATATAAATGATTAGATTTCACAGTTTAAAAAAGAAGTGCTCCTTATAATTAACTCAATATATTCATGCATAGGACCACTGCTCTCAAGATCACTAAAACACAACAACAATAATTTTCACATCACTTTAAGGGTAATGGCCTTAAAAGTCATATGTTCTCAAAACCACAATGATACTATTTCCACAAGTACAATCATGTAGTTAACTTTTGCATTTGTTAGAAGAGTTTTTTATTGCACTTAATATTCTAATGGTTTAGTTTATATTTAAACCAAACATATTAGTTCCAGCTAAAGGTTTTTCAATGAATCTTTTGTTAATAATCTGTGTTGTTTAAATGAAAACTATTATAAACATTCCATTAGGTGCTCTACTTATAGTTTTCACCTTAAAATTTTAGAAGAAAAAAATTCATATTCAATTATCACTTTTAAGTTTGAAACATCCTTAATCAAATAAAACTAGATGTTGAAAATTAGAAACAATGATGACTAGATTGGCATGGAAGGTGATGCTACATAGGGCAGATGGTTTAAATCTTTTTAATGGACAACAACAATGTCAATAGATGTTGGTGTTAAGTTGGGTGATGTAGTGAGCATGGATTACATAGTTGGACTCAAAATCCCTTAAGTGTTCATGCAAAAATAAGGATTGTTATAACATGGTGATAAGATTTGTGCATCATATGATCAACAAGAGAGGGAACCAAAGAAAAAATCACAATCTTCAATCACTACAAAATTGTAGAAATATGGTGATAGAATTGAAATTGCTCAAAAAATCTAATTGTAAATCAAGAGACACAATTCTACTCTATTGATTTGTGGAATTCAATTCACAATTTATAACAACAATATCACACATGCACGATATTTTTTCTAGGGGAAAACAACTACTAAAAACCCCTTAAGCCTGATTGCATTAATCAGAGGAATAAAGATGTATTACTTGTAAGCGAATAACCTATCTTGTTGCTCAATGAGAAGGTTCGACCAAAACTTAGTTAAATTCTACCTCAGCTTGAGCCCCTATTTCCTTGTGCAATTCTCGAGGAAATTATCCCCCTATTATTTAGGAAGTTCATCCAAAATGCTTGCGCAATTCCCAAGGTTGATCATCTGAGTGCATGCAACACTTGTACACTGAAGACTACTCTATAACTAATGTTCATGGAAAATTTTAGGGGCGAAATTAAAGGGTTTTAAATTTTTATTGGGGTTTTTATTTTTATTTTTTTATCATAGTCCATTGTTACAAATAGCCTCAAATTTATTTTATAAAAAAATTAGGTATAGAGGTTAACCCACCTTAGTTTAAGGGAGGGTAAAAAAAGTAAATTTAGCCCTTGAAATTAGGAGTTACAACCTTCCATTCATCCTAATTTTCAAGAATATGTATTTATGATAGTTCTTTCATTCACTTGTATTTCATGGTATTGGGATTAATTTGGAGAAAATGAGCCTCATTTTTTAGAACAAATGGTCACAAAAGAATAATTCATCTTTATTTAAAAATTCAAGAGTCTTTTTGTCATGTCTATTTAAAGATTGAATATTGTTCTTGCCATCTTCCAAGTTTGCATCTATTTAGTCATAATCATATCTAATGAACGAGGTTTATTTGCAAATTTAGGTTTATTTGCAAATTTGTAGAATTTGAATTAAGAAGTCAAGATTAAACATAGTGGTACAAGGTTGGTCGAAAGTAGTGAAATTTGAATTAAGAAGTCAAGAATTAGTGTACAGTGGTACATATAAGTCTGTGTATTTTTTCTACGTTGCAATTATTTTTGCATGCTCACCCTTTTCCACTTATTTTTTTTTTCCATTTTTGGGAACTATAACGATTTTTGTTTAGAGAAGTACTGAGTTTTATAATAAAATAAGTATCATTGATTATCTCTATACATCAATTTCCACTCATCGTTAAGTCAACAACTATGAAAAATTTAAAAATCTCCATTCCAAAAAAGTAATCCCCTACCTTCCAAAATCAATACAACCCAAATGCTATCATTTATTTTGTTACTTACCCTTTATCTTCAATGTACAATCTATGCAAATTACCCTTTACCTTCAATGTACACTCTATGCAAATTACCTTTATCTTCAAAGTAGTAGTTGTTATTTGAATACCAAGGTGATAAAAATTTGAAAAAATCTACCAGAAAACCATTTATTGGAAGGCACCCTATTAAAAAACAAATATCACTATAATTGTTTAAATTTTATCGATTTCATTTCTATAGGAATGGTTAAAGTAGTTGTTGTTATTCTTGGGATATTAAGGATAAAGTAGGTGTTGTTATTCTTGGAATAGTAAGGTGTTGATCATTTCAAAAATTTAGATGGAACATAATTGAATGTGTAACACTCTCCTCCCACATTTACCCAAGCAACAGGCCAACCGGGGTAAACATGCGACGAGAGGCCACTATGATATGATTCGGTCTCCTAAGTCACATTAAGGAAGTGAAACCCATGGAAAAACAACATACAAAACTTGAACATCATCATTAGGACCCTTAGGAATGATCCCAACCTTTTTGCCAACCAACCCCTAGGTCCCACTGAGATTTTGGACCACTTGATCTCTGGACGCTCCCACGCTATAGGCATGCCAGTGTCGAGGGACTATTTTGCTTAGTGTTGTGCAAGCGTCCTTGGGATTTGAGCCACTTTTTTAGGCCTAGAGCCCAGGTCACTACCCAGAATTGAATGACACCTTCATAACAACAAGATAACAGGGAAATGACAATACGCATGCAATTACTTGAATAAGGCCTTGACTAGACCCCTACTAGCCACGACAGGCATTTCGTCAAACATATAGTGAATATGTAATCTACAAGCATAAATAACAGATTTGCGCATAGTGGTATCATACTTAGCTGAGAATCGCTAAGATGCATTGATGCCTCAACACATTAACTGCGATTTCATCCATTAGGTCACATATATATTTTTCATTCATTTACATGTAAAAACATGATGAGATCCTTACACAACTACTATCATAAAACACATACATAACTAACATAATAACAACACAAATACCAATGAAACCACAATCATATGATCCACATATAAATCGTTATAATACTCATAGAAATACAAGGAGAGATACTAACGCAGGGTTACCCCTACTTTACCCACAGTATGCATATTCCTATGCATATACCATTTTCCCTAGGAATTATATGACCATCCGGCCAAATATTCATTATAAATGAACAATGTTTTATGGCCCCTTTAATTAGAATTCATGTGGCGTCAATTCATTACAATAGCCCAATCTTTGTTAAACCCTTTATAATAGATGACACATAAAACCACATAAATCATACCTTTTCGCCTTTTCCTTTGCCTTAGCACTTTTTTCATGAATTGCCTTTATCACAATCACTCATCGCAGTTGTCATGGTCATGCAACATATATGCTCTTATCACCCCTCCGACTCCGATATGCGACTATCGGAATCATTTAAATAACACTTAAGCCTTAAAAGACTCGGGACAACACTTTAACAGAATACAAAGGAAATACATTGAAATTTCGCTCCGAACCACATAAGCGGATCTCAAAATCTATACACACACATTCATATTTATCATTAGGTCCGCATTCCATATTAAACCTTCCGCTGCGCTGCTCCTCCTCCGATCTCCGATCGCCGATGCCTTCGATCTTTGATCTGCCCGATCTTCGACCAGTGCTTATCGCTATCGGTTATCGGCTATCACAAAATCCTTCAGTTCCTAACCTTTGTGATATGCGATTACATCTCAACCGTAGATTAGGCTCGCGATCCGACGGTTGACTATTAATCGCATGATCGCAATCGCTTATTCCCTTCGGCCATCCGACAACACTTGAAGGGTTACCGCTGATGCAATATTCCTCCATCTTCTCTACGATTGGATCTTAGCATTTGATCTATGAGATTTAACGGTTGCTATGCATTTACACTTTAATCCTCCACTACTCTGTTTACTTATGTTTTTACACTATTCCTTCAGCGTTCCACTATGGTTTCGGGTTTCTTCAAGATTTTGGTCCCTCGGCTCTTCCATTGCGTGATTCCTCCTGAAATTTGGCTTTGATCTTTCTAATGGATTCAACGATCCATTATGATCCTCCTCTTCATGTATTTCTCTGTGTAATCGCCAAACTTCTCCTGCAACTCTCTATTACACGGAATATGCTAATTCATTCATTCATCATTCAATATTCGATAACACACTTATATAAATTGGAATTTTACTCTCTGTGCATATATATATCAATAAACAATTACATAATGAGACTCTCCATCTCTCCTCGGCCTGATCTTCTAATTTAATGTCCTTTGTTTCATTATCTGCCCGTAGGCTTACAATTACATCAACTAGCTAAATTTCTAATTCTCTAACTCTAACCTCTCTAACCTATGATCATGCCTTTTAGGCTTCCATTATACAAAGGGATTCTAAAACCAATTCCTGGTTTAGATCCATAAGCTTCTCAAAAAAATCCTAAAATCCCTTTCTCATCCCTAAGGATTCTCTCAAACCCACTAAATCATGAACTAACTCTTAATCTAAGATTTACAATCAATTCTCAATCCTCTCATCACTCAGCTATACTAAATCTCTCATGTTCTCCTACATTCGAGAACATTTATAATTATGCCTCACAATATTCAATTAATTCCTATTCTCATTAAAATCACTCAAAACATTAAATAATAACATTAATTCAATACTTAGGAAACCAACTTCCTTGAAACACAAGATTCCCTATGTCTACTAAAATACAATAATGGTGTTGAGCTGAATGCTCTTGCATCAGACTCCCCAAGTAAGAAAATTTATGACCTCCTGGTCATAAGTCTAGATAGTTGATTCCCCCTAGATCCCAAACTTTATTTTGTAACCTGTTTTTACTTGTCCATTGTTCTATTGCTACTGTTGTCTACTGATGTTCTCCAGGTCTCCATACCTTATGCTACAATTCTCCACATGCCTTGCTTTCATAATCTACCACTGTCTTCTTCTTGTTGTCACTCCTTTCCTTTCTTGCGGTTGTCTTCTTCTAAGACACTTTCATCATTAACCTTCTTATTAGTTCAATCTCTCTGTCCAGTATATCCTCGATCTGCTGGTTGTCTTCAACTCTTGATTGTTGAACTCTCATTATTGCTTCCGCCCTTACATCCTTACCCTCTTCTTTATTGCTATCTTGCACCTTTTTAACTGCTTCTATATTGTCTTTCAGAACAATTTCTTGCTTCTGTTTCCTGTACTTATCAACTTCTTCTTGATTATTATTTATGACGACTTCTTTGTCATTCTTCTTCAACAATTTATCCTAAACACTTATCATCTGTTCTTCTAACTTTCTCCTTTGAAAGTCTAATTCCCTATATAATTCAATGATTTTACTTGGATTAAACTTTGGAAATTTTACACAATCTCCCATTTCTTCATTTGTGATTGTTCCATCATCACACGGTCCTTCTTCCTCTGCTAAATCTTTCTTAACATCCTTCAATAGATGTTCTTCCTCTTCTTCTTTCATTTGGCTATCCACCTGTGCCAAATATGTTCTAGTTTCTGCAATAACATTTTCAATTATAAGGCAATCATCATAATTAAAAATATAAGGTGTCTGTACCTCTTCTTCCTTTGGCAACACTTTAGAATGCCGCTCGGATCTCTCTTCTTCTATCAGAATATCAGTATGTTGATTCAAACTCAAAGAAATTTTGAGACTGTCAACTAGTCTCTCCTTCTCATCATTTGTTTCAATGATGTCTTCTAGCACTTGTCCATTTTAGCGAACTAATTCTTTTCTAGTCTTCTTGTCATATTCTTCTTCAAAACTTTCATTTTCTGGAATATATTCTTTCATGTTTTTAACAGCTTTAAAAGACTGCCTATCTTCTTCGAAACCTGCAATCATACACAAACCATTAATTTTAAAAATACAAGACATTTTGGTCTCATTTGATGCATCAGTCATCAAGTCTTCTGGCTGCTCTGAATTATTCATATGATTCAACTCCTTTGTCTCTTCATCACATTCAAAAAGTAATGGTCCAAGTTCTGGTTCACATATCGAAACTTCAACATCTCCCTTTTGCTGTAGCTCAACTCTTTCGAGCTTCTCTGTCTTCAATTTGACATCTATAATCTGTTCAAGTTCCCTTAGCTCCTTTTTTAACTGCATATTCACTTACTGATTCCTCTTCTCTTGTAGCCTCTACCACTTCACTTTCTTTGTCATGATGTAACCATATTTTTGTTTTGCTTCATTTCTCTGCAACATTTCCATTAATACTTCAAGCTGCACTGATATCTCAGCCATTTCTATATCATATTCTTCATCACTCATTCTCATGCCATTTGCCTTGGCATCTAGTTTCTTCTTTCCTTGGTTGTGGTTTCTTTCAGAACCTCTATTATGACTGTCACTAGTCATCATCCTCTTTATCTCTATGAGTTCCTCACTCACTCACTATGAGCTGCACTAAAGCCTCCACAACAGCAAGTCTGCCTTGCTGCCACTTACCTCACCAAGCTTTCCTCTGTACTTGGTATTTTGGCAAGCAATTGGTTCTCTATCTCTGGAACCTCCTTTGAGCCCTCTTCTCTGCTCCTTTAAGCTTCAACTCATCTGCACCTTCTCAAGAACACAACTGTCCTCTTTATCCAATCTCTGTTGGAATTCCTTAAGGTTCTGCCACATTTCTGCTTTCACTTAGAAACTCTTACCAGCTTCCTTTATCTCTTAGAAATTCTACCCACATCCGTTATGGAATTACCTTTGTGATCTACAACAATACCTCTGCAGTAACAAGTCTCCTCCTTGCTACATATGCCTCACTAAGCTTCTCTTCTCTAAGCTTAGTCTATTGGCATTTCTTTGGTTCTTTCCTTTGGAACAAATTGAGAACTTCTCGCTCCAGGTTGCTGCAATCTTCTCACCTTACTCTATTGCTACCTGTGCATCAATATAAAGACAACAACTCTCCAATATTCAATTCAAATTAAAATAAGAACATATCACCTCACCTTTAAGATCTCTGTCTGATATTGTCCTCCCATTCACCTGCACTTTTTGAATGGACTATTATTTCCACTAGCCTTCAACTGTATCTTCAAAGTCTGTTACTTCAAGAGCTTACAAAGTCCCTCTTACAATTTAACTACTGTAATCCTGCTCTAAAACTTCAGTCATTCAATATTTGCTAATCATTAGACAAATTTGCATACCTTCACCTACCTTCAAGATCTCACCATTTTTGCAAATCTTTTTCAACAGATCTTCATGCTTCCAATGCACAAATTATCAATATTCAACCACTGTCAATCAGATTGAGACTCTGATTCTTTCTTCCAATCGTTAGACTTTATCTTGGAAAAGCTTAGCTATCATCAACAATTTCTCCTTTGCTGAGGTTTTTTTTCCACTCATAAATCCTTACCAGTTTCTTTCATTACTGCTTCTTAAGACTTGATCTTCTTTTGCTAAGATACTTCAATAACTGCAACTATCAATCTTTAATCTATTTCTTTATCCAACAAAACTCAAATCAGATTTAAATAAAACATTACCTGCATGGTTTCTCCACCCACTCTTCACATTCAAGTGAATCTCCATTCTTCAAAACATCACTGTAGATTCTTTATGTTTCTGCAGTCTCTTCTTAATTCTTACTCACCTGCCTCCAAGAACTTAACAATCTCCCAACTTTACTCTGGTTGCTTCGCTGTTAGATTAGAATCTGATCTCCCTTGCTTGCATACACATCTTTCCACATATCTCTGTCTAAATTCTTCCAAAGAAACTTTCACACATAATTTCTTTGTTCAGCTTTGATAGCAAATGATGCAGGGTTACCCCTGCTTTACCCACAGTATGCATATTCCTATGCATAAACCATTTTTCCTAGGAATTATATGACCATCCAGTCAAATATTCATTATGGATGAACAATGTTTTATGGCCCCTTTAATTAGAATTCATGCGGCATCAATTCATTACAATAGCCCAACCTTTATTAAACCATTTATAATAGATAACACATAAAACACATAAATCATACCTTTTCGCCTTTTCCTCTGCCTTAGCACGTTTTCCAAGAATTTCCTTTATCGTAATCGCTCATCGTAGTTGTCATGGTCATACCACATATATTATCTTATCACCCCTCCGACTCCGATACGCGACTATCGGAAGTGTTTAAATAACGATTAAGCCTTAAAAGACTCGAGACAACACTTTAACGAAATACAAAGGAAATACATTGAAATTCTGCTCCGAACCACATAGGCGGATCTCAAAATCTATACACCCACATTCATATTTATCGTCGAGTCCGCATTCCATATTAAACCTTTCGTTGCGCTGCTCCTTCTCTAATCTCCGATCGCCGATGCCTTCGATCTCTGATCTGCCCGATCTTCGATCAACACTTATCGCTATCGGCTATCGGCTATCTCACTGTCCTTTAGTTCCTGACCTTTGTGATATGTGATTACATCTCAATCGTCAATCAGGCCCACGATCCGACGGTTGACGATTAATTGCATGATCGCAATCGCTTATTCCCTTCAGCCATCCGACAACACTTGAAGGGTTACTGCCAATGCGATATTCCTCCATCTCCTATGTGATCTGATCTTGGCTATTGATCTATGAGATCTAACAGTTGTTGTGCATTGACACTTTATTCCTCCACTACTTTTTTTACTTATGCTTTTACGCTATTCCTTCAACATTCCACTATGGTTTTGGGTTTCTTCAAGATTTTGGTCCCTTGGCTGTTCCACTGCGCGATTCCTCCTGAGCTTTGGCTTTGATCTTTCTAATGGATTCAACGATCCATTATGATCCTCCTATTCATGTATTTCTCTATGTAATCGCTGAACTTCGCCTGGAACTCTCTGTTACATAGAATATGCTAATTCATTCATTCATCATTCAATATTCGATAACACACTTATATAAATTGGAATTTGACTCTCTGTGCATATATATATCAACAAAAAGTTACATAATGAGACTCTTCATCTCTCCTCGGCCTGATATTCTAATTTAATGGCCTTTGTTTCATAATTTGCCCTTTGGCTTACAATTACATCAACTAGCTAACTTTCTAATTCTCTAACTCTAATCTCTCTAATATTTGATCATGCCTTTTAGGCTTACATTTATACAAAGGGATTCTAAAACCAATTCTTGGTTTAGCTCCATAAGCTTCTCAACAAAATCCTAAAATCTCTTTCTCATCCCTAAGGATTCTCTCAAATCCACAAAATCATGAACTAACTCCTAATCTAAGATTTACAATCAATTCTAAATCCTTTCATCACTCAACTATCGTAAATCTCTCAAGTTCTCCTACATTCGAGAACATTTAGAATTATGCCTCACAATATTCAATTAATTCCTATTCTCATTAAAATCACTCAAAACATTAAATAATTACATTAATTCAATACTTAGGAAACCAACTTCCTTGAAACACAAGACCCCCTATGTCTACTAGAATACAATAGTGATGTTGAGATGAATGCTTCTGCATCAAATACCTCATATTGATGATGAAAAATCCAAACCGGGATGGGACTTCCATGTTCCACCCGACCAGATAATGGTTGAGCCAAATATTTCTTCAACCATTCATCCTCGTGCCATATTCCAAGCATGAATGTGGGATCTCATAGAACACATCAATACAAAACCACCCGGGGTTTCGAAAGGCCAAACACCTCAACCCATCAAATAGTTATTCCACCTCATGGTCAGACATCCCAAAACCATCATCAGGTTGGTCTCTATCCAAGCCTTCCAGGGCTCGAGAGCGTTTGTTCCAACCAAGGATCCAAGACTAGTAAGTCAACCCATAAATTTTATCAGGATCCAGAGCGTTTGTCCAACCAAGGCTACAAGACTAGTACCTCAACCCACCAAGGGCTCCAGAGCATTTTTCCAACCAAGGCTACAAGACTAGTACCTCAACCCAAGTTGTTACAGGGCTCCAGAGCATTTTTCCAACCAAGGCTACAAGACTAGTACCTCAACCCAAGTTATTACAAGGGCTTCAGAGCATTTTTCCAACCAAGTTAAGAAATCATGAGAACCAACCAAAACAAAACAAGGAAATACACCCACAATC
This sequence comes from Pinus taeda, assembly GCA_000404065.3. Taxonomy (NCBI): domain Eukaryota; kingdom Viridiplantae; phylum Streptophyta; class Pinopsida; order Pinales; family Pinaceae; genus Pinus; species Pinus taeda. The sequence continues at coordinate 33,104 of APFE031620709.1, forward strand.
TCCATGGCTATCCGGGAAATGGAAAGGCTAGGAAAATCCACTGTCAATCTCGGCCATCCTCCATGATAATGAAAGATCATAACCAACAAACCACATGCATATGAAATGCATGCCAAAACTAGTGAGGAAAAACATACATGCAACTTAGTACTTGCAAGAAAAATCCACTGTAGCTACTGATATTGATGTCCTCTTGCACCTTCTTGCTCTTCCTTTGGCTTCTTGATCCAAAATCCAAGTATGCCACACCTTGCAAGAGTGCTCCAAGAAAACTCTAAGTATCCAAGGTATGAGAGAGAGAGAGAGAGAATAATGATAGAGCTCCCAAACTGGATTGACAAAAGGTTACCAACTGATCCTCATAAGCCTTTTTATGAATAAGGTCTCTATTTTCTTTATTATCCATCATTTTCCTTCAATTTCTTCCTCACATGCAACCTGTGACCTTTCACCTCCCTTTTCTCCTAATTTCCATTATTTTCATAAATAAATGTTCCAAAAATGCCATTTTACTTTCCAAAGCCTTAGCCATTGCTTTTGCCAATTTCCTTAGCCATTAAACAACCACCAGTGATCCCCATCACTATGCTTTTGCCCAAGATTCAGCTTGTAATAAGTGTCCCATCAACCATGGTTATTATTTTTCCTTTATTAACTTTTATTACGTGGAATTTTTACCAGGGATGTTACAGAACCCTCCCCCTTGGGGGAACACCGTCCTTGATGTTCAATAACACTTATAATGACAAGACTACTGTAAGCAAAATATACTTTTGATGGAGATTTATAACTTAGCTTGTTGCAGTATTTACGATGATCAACCTGCTGAGAAGAAAACCAACATGAAAACATAACAAACATAACATCATAATGACATGACATCCATACTACTTATTGTAGCTTTATAACATAGCTCATGGAGATATTTACATCCATATACATATGTACATATAACAACATCACCAAAACATATACCAAAACACCATATCAGAACTACTTTGCTTCAACCGACAAACAAGGAAGGATACATAGCCCGCATCGGATCCACCATCTCCCATGTAGATTCGTCGGGCCCAAATTGCTTCCATGGCACTTTAGCTTGCTCGATTGCTCGATTCTAGAGCATGAGCACCTTTTTCTGCAATATACACTGAGGCTCCGACTGAAATTCTCCATCTGGTTCCACCTACAATACATACCAGTCAATCACATGATCAAAATCTTTAACATACTTCTTATGTAATGACAGATGAAAAACATCATGGAATTTCGTTGTTGGAGGCAGTGCAAGTCGATAGGCTACTGGCCTAATCCTCTCAATAATACTGAAGGGTCCACAAAACCATGGTGCCAGCTTGGCACATGATCCAATCCATAAGGAGCTCTTCTTTGGTTTGATGTGCAAGTACACCTATTCCCCAACCTGGAACTCCTTGAACAACTTGTTTCGATCTGCATAGCTCTTCTACCTATCATGTGTTGCCTTTAGATTATTATTTATAACTTGCATCTCTTGTTCCATGTTTGCCAACATGTCTGGTCCAATCAACACCATGTTAAATGGATCACTCCAACTAATGGGAGTATTGCAACTCTGCTCATACAAGGCCTCAAACAAACTCATCTTCAAATATTCTTGATACCGATTGTTATAAGCGAGCTCTACTAGTGGAATATACTCTTCCCACTTTCGATGTTGATGCATCACATACATCCTCAACATGTCCTCCAATATCATGTTGACCCTCTTTGTCTATCCATCAATATATAGATGATAAGTTGTACTGAAGGCCAAATTTGTGCTTAAACCTGCAAAGAACTCCTACTAAGACTTGGAAGTGAACTTTGCATCCCTGTCTGACACAATATTCTTTGGAATACCATGCAGTCTAATCACATATATGATGAATACTTGTGCTACATTGCTAGACGAGAATGTAGAATTCACTGGAATGAAGTGCGCAACCTCTGTCAGCCTATCCACAATAACCATGATGGAATCATGTTGTCTCACTGTCCTCGGGAAACCTGTGATGAAGTCCATGGAAATGACATCCCATTTCCACTCTAGAATCGCAATCGGTTGTAACAATCCACCTGGATGCTTATATTTTGCCTTCACACGATGACAATCAAAACACCTAGCCACATACTTTGCTACATCCTTCTTTAGATTCAACCAATAATAAAATTTCTTCACTACAATCAATGTCTACTGATAACCTAAGTGACCTGAATAAGGTTTCGCATGAAACTCCCTCAAGATCACCTTCTTGCGCTCACTGTTATCTGGCACATATATATTGTCTCTGAACCTAACCAATCCATATGTTGTAAGGCAATAGTCCACATCCTGTGCACCTAGACCTATACATGTACATGTACTTGTACTCTGCTGCAATCTGTGCATAATCTCCATATACCTGACATCTTACTGACCTACTTGCAATATCCTATCCTATAAGCTAGTCCCATAGGAGCCCATAGTTGCTAAGTTATTTACATGTATCTGCCTACTAAGAGCATCTGCTGCCTTGTTCTCTTTACCCTTGATATAGTTGATCTCGAAAGCGAACTCACTGATCATGGCCAACCACCAAGCCTGCCTACCAATCAAGTTCAGTTGGTCAAATAGATACTATTACCCATTGTGATTACTCATCAACACAATCTTCAATGCATGTATGATCACTCCCTACTCAAGATCATGTGTGGGGTAGTTATGCTCATTCTCGTTTAGTTTTCGTGAGTCATAACATACCAAATTTCCATCGTGCATAAGGAATCCATCAAGTCATTTCTTGCAAGCATCTATGCATAATACAAACTATTTGTCTGTGCTTAAGCTACTCAAAACTAACCTCACACTCCTCTGTCCATTCAAACTTCTTACCTTTTCTTTGCAATGATGTAATAGGATAAGTAATATGCGAGAAGTTCTTGATGAACCTCCTGTAATTACCCACCAATCCCATAAACTTTCTCACCTCATCTACATTACTGGGAGCTACCCACTCCATGATGGTCCATATTTTTTCTGGATCTACTGCGATGCCCTCCTTGGAGAAAACATGCCCCAAGTAATGTACCTCAGTCTAAAAGAAACTACACTTGCTAAGCTTAGCATACAACTAATTCTCTCTCAAAAATCTCAACATTGCTGCTAAATGCTCGACATGCTCTTCCTCATTTTCAGAATATACCAATATGTCATCAATGAACACAATACAAAATTTATCCAAATACAAACACAACACACTATTCATTTAGCACATAAATGTAGCTGGAGCATTAGTCAAACCGAATGGAAATACAACAAACTCATAATGCCCATACATGGTTTGGAAATTTGTCTTGTAAATGTTCTCCTCTTTGATGCTTACCTGGTGATATTCGGATCTCAAATCGATCTTTAAGAACATTGCCGCTCCCTTCAACTGATTAAGAAAGTCATCAATCCTTGGTAACAGATACTTGTTCTTGATGGTCACTTTGTTCAACTACCTGTAGTCAATGCATAATTAGAGAGTCCCATCTTTCTTTTTCACAAACAAGACCGATATGCCCCTAGGTAATACACTTGGCCTAATGTATCCCTTATCCAACATTTCATTTAACTGTAGCTTCAACTATACTAACTCAAGTGTACTCATCCTGTAAGGTGTTTTTGATGCCAGAGCTACCTGTGGCACCAAATTAATAGAAAAGTCTACTTGTCTGTGAGGTGGAAATTCTGTAATGTCCTCAGGAAATACATCCTGAAATTACTGTAGAACTGGGTACTTGCTCAACGCATTTGCATCCTCAACTTCTTCCTTTTGTCACCAGAAATGTGCACTGTGAATAACATACACCCTTTCCTACGATTGCGCTTTGCCTTAATATTTGTTACCATCCTAACTGATGTGGATTTCTTCTTTCCCTGTAAGACTCTGGGTTCTCCATTTTCATCCAAGCACTCAATGGCCTTATCATAACAATCCACCTTGGTTCTAAGAAGGTACAACCAATCCATGCTCAACAACATAATGTATGATCCCAACGGTAATACATTCAAATGTGCTATGGTAAGCATACCATTCAAATCAAATACACAAGCTCTTACCCAATGATGAACTCACTTCTTTGTACCTGTAGCCAACTGAAATAACCAAGATTCTGCATGCAATTCCTTCCTCAAACCACACTTATCCACCAAGTCAGGAATAATATATCTATAATTAGATCCAAGGTCAATCAAAATAGAAATAAATTGATTAGAAAGCTTACCGTCCATCTCAATGATAGGTGCCTGATGGTTTGCATGTTTGTTATCCAATGCTGCATAAAACAAGGAACAATCTGACCAACATCCCTAAAAATATGTGTCTCCTGCACACTATATATCTGAGGCCTACCACCTTGATACTGTAGACAAGATCTCTTGCGATGATCTCCTCCACAAGTCCAACACCACACAGGTTCCTTATTGTGCTCCCTAGATCGACGTCCCTATCCACTATCAAATACATTGAACTTCTTAGATGGCATTGCATTCTCTTTATCACCTGAATTTTGTGGTCTTACTCATTTCTTGTCCCATTTTCCCTTGTTCTTTGCATTACCTTTCTAGTCTGGCTCAGTCTCAAATTTTCACTTCGATTGTTTGTAGCAATGCTTTAGCTTTCGGATGGCCTCCTTCAATGATCTAGGTTCATCAAACTCATTTATGTCTTTGAATTCCATTGGTTACCCACTAGTGAATCTCTGAATCCTAGCCTTATCCTCCTTGAGGTAAGACACATACCTCAGTAGCTCTAAGAACTTGCTAGTGTAGTCATCATCTATCATAGACCCCATCTTTAGCTCATTGAATTATTTTTCCCTGTCATCAAAGTATCTCTCCAATAGATACTTCCGCTTGAATAGCTGCTCAAAATCACTCCAAGTCAAGTCTTCCTCATGTATACCTCTGAAATTCTTCACATCGTCCCACCAAATGTCTGCTTTACCTTTGAGACTAAATGTAGCTACTTTGACTTTCATGTTCTCTAAATAGTCATGTAGCCTGAAGAACTTCCTCATGCCAAGCAACCATGCCTCTGCATCTTGTGATATCTTCACCTCTCGATCAAATGTAGTTGGCTTTTCTTTGTTAAACTCATCTGGAAAATATCCATTATCACTCCTCCTGTACAGATGATAACGATACCGATCATCATTCCTATTAGAACTAGAACTAGAATGGTACTTGTGTTTGTCACCTCTTCTATCGGAGTGTCCAACAATCTTCCATCCCTCACTATGTCATCTTTATCCAACCAGTGACCACCACGCGAGCTACTACCATATGACCCATTAGTTTTGTCCTCCTGCTCATGGCTAATCTGAAGTGGTCCTTGTCGATGAAAATATGACAAACTCTAAAGTATCATTGCATTTACCTCTGCTAGCTTCTATTGTGCCTATATGATTATGTCATTATCTCTCTTACAACTCCTTATTTCTTCCTTTAATCTTCTTACTATATCTGCGAAATCAGAAGAATTCCCAACACCATAATTCTCATTTGATTCATAAGGAGAGTCTTTGTAGTCTACCATCTTGCTAGCTATTTGATATTCTTCTTGTAAGGTATATCACGTCATTTAAACCAGATCAAAATAAACCAATGTACATTAATATATCTTGGGGAGGATACCTTGTTTGCAAGATTGACAGATCAACGTGATACATGTATAACATAATCATGAAAACATAAAACATAAACATATAACCATGCAACCATCATTCTAGCTAGGGTCTAGTCACCAATGCATGACTTTATCAACAATGCATGCCACAACCTCATGCATGACAACAACCATTACATCATTGTACACTTGACCACATGCAAACCTTAACATGCATAAACGATGCGTAATCGACCACACTCATGCATCAAGGAATATAATCAAGCATAAACGAACAATACTTGAAACCAAGATTACAAGAATGATACATGTAACCAATCATATGAGAATGTAAACAAGGAATACAAGAACGAAACCAAGCATACAATAATGAAACCAAGCATACAAAATGATACATGTAAGTGACATATAACAACATGTAACCAATCATATGCTCACGATGATGAACTCCACAATGAAAACATAAACTTCCACATGAAGACATCATTGCAACCATGATCAAAACCATGCAAATACAACAAGCAGATGGAAAGCAAGCATAAGAGACACACATGCAACCGAGAGGCACGCCTGAAAAACACACACGTCCCATCCAGTTCGAGGGGTTAACCATGCTTTGATACCACTCTGTAACACCTCCTCCCACATCTACCCAAGCAACCGTCCAGCTATGGTAAACATGCGACAATGGGCCACTATGATATGATTTGAATTCCTAAGTCACCTCAAGGAAGTGGAAATGAAAGAAACACACCATACAGAGATTAAACATCATAATTAAGGCCCTCAGGAACCATCCCAACCTTTTTTCCAACCAATCCCTGGGTCCCACTGAGATTTTGGACCACTTGACCCCTAAGCGCTCCCTTGATATAGGGCTGCCAGTGTCCAGGAAGCTCTCGATGCTCCCATTCTATAGGCATGCCAACATCCAGGGTCTATTTTTCTCAGTGTTGTGCCAGTGTCCCTAAGATTTGAGCCACTTTTTTAGTCCCAAATCCTAGGTCAGTGCGCAAAATTGAATGACACCTTCAGAATAGTAAGATAACAGGGAAATGATAGCAAAAATGCAATTACTTGAATAAGACCTTAACTAGACCCCTACCAACCATGACATGCATTTCATCAAACATATCACAAATATGTAATCTACAGTTATAAATAATAGATCTGAGCATAGGGGTCTCATACTTAGCTGAGAATCGCTAAGAGGCATTGATGTCTCAACACATTAACTGCCATTTCATCCATTAGTTCATAGATACATTGTTTATTCATTTAAAAGTAAAAATATGATGAGAGCCATACATAGCTATTGTCATAAAAAACATACATAACCAGCATAATAACAACAAAAATACCAATGAAATTGCAACCATATGATCCACATATAAACCAATATAATACTCATAGAAGTACAAGGAGAGATAACCTCATATTGATGATGCAAAATCCAAAATTGGGATGGGAATTCCACGTTCCACTCGACCATGGAATGGTTAAGCCAAATATCTCTTCAGCCATTTACCCCCATACCATATTCCAAGCATGAATGTGGGATCTCATAGAACACATCAATCGAAAAACATCCAAGGCTTCCAGAGGCCAACCACCTCAACCCATCAAATAGTGATTCCACCTCATGGCCAGGCATCAAAAAACCATCTTGAGATTGGTCTCTATACAAGCCTTCTAGGCCTCAAGAGCATTTGTTCCAACCAAGGATCCAGGACTAGTAAGTCAACCCATAAATTTTATCAGGATCCAGAGCGTTTGTCCAACCAAGGCTCCAGGACTAGTAACTCAACCAACCAAGTGCTCTAGAGTTTTTTTCCAACCAAGGCTATGGGACTAGTAACTCAACCAACCAAGTGCTCTAGAGATTTTTTCCAACCAAGGCTATGGGACTAGTAACTCAACCTAAGCTATTACAGGGCTCTAGAGTGTTTATCCAACCAACGCTCCAGTAACTAATAACTCAACCCAGGCTAAGGAAACATGAGAACCAACCAAAACAAAACAAGGAAATAAACCCACAATATCCATGGCTATCCAGAAAATGGCAAGGCTAGGAAAATTCACTGTCAATCCTAACCATCCTCCATGCCAATGGTAGATCATAACCAACAAACCACATGCATATGCCATGCATGCCAAAACTAGTGAGGAAAAAAATACATGAAAATCGGTACCTGCAAGAATAATCAACTGTAGCTCCTGATGTCCTCTTGCGCCTTCCTGCTCTTCCTTTTCCTTCTGGCTCCAAAATCCAAGTATGCCACACCCTCCAAGAGTGCTCCAAGGAAACTATAAGTATCTAAGAGTATGAGAGAGAGAGAGAGACTAATGAGAGAGCTCCAAAACTGAACTCACAAAAGGTTACAAATTGGTCGTCATAAGCTTTTTTATGCACAAGGGCTCCATTTTCTTCATTTTCCATTATTTTCCTTCAATTTCCTCCTCACATGGAACTTGTGACCTTTCACCTCCCTTTTCTCCTAATTTCTATTATTTTCATAAATAAATGTGCCAAAAATGCCATTTGCCTTTCCAAAGCCTTAGCCATTGCCTTTTTCAATTTCCTTAGCCATTAATTAATCACCAATGATCCCCATCACTATGCTGTTGCCCACCATTCAACTTGGAATAAGTGTTCCATCAACCATGGTTATTATTTTTCCTTTATTAATTTTTATTACATGGAATTTTCACCAGGGTTGTTACAGAATGGATGCCTGAAGACATATTATTAAAAGAAAATGATGTATTATCAAAACAAGGGCTGTCATCCAAATTTTCATGATTGAAATGAAAAAGGCTATATTAAAATGAGAATTTAAGAAAATGAATAATAAATTTGAAACTATTTACTTCAAACAAATTTCATTAGCAAGATGAAGATGGAAGTGAAATTTTTATTTATTGGTTGCCCATAGGCATCAATGATCATTAACTGCCTATTCATGTATATGGTAGCCATGAAGGGGAGAGAGATTTAACATTTTGAAGACATTAAAAAAGTTACACATGGTGTATATATATATATATATGAGAGCTACACCGATATCTTCATCAAGATCATGATTGAGACCATGATTACAACTATGCCGAGATCATGACTACATCTAGAATGTATGTCGAGAAAGAGTGTGTCACTGTGGGATCATCGAGATCCTCCTCATCACAACTATGCCAATACTGTGATTGTGTCTAGAGTGTATGCCGAGAGTGTATCATTGTGAGATCACCTAGATCCTCCTCTTCACAAATATGTCGAGACTGTGACTACATCTGGTATGCAGAGACAGTTATCACCAAGACTGTGAGGAGGCCGAGACCTCTTCACTATGTTACCCATCCGAAAATCATAGAGATGCTTGTCCGAATTCTATGCCTTCTGAGGTGACCCTAGCCACATATAAATAGTTCTTTGCATCTACACTTGAGTTTACATGTCATGCAAAATGGGTGTGTCTTGATATGTGAGCTGACTTGACTTCCTTTGTTATTGTTTGGAGGCCACATTCTTCAAGAGGGATTGTGCTTGTCTTTGGATGGATTCTAGACATTTCTATAGACTTGTATACATTAAACTTAGGCTCAAGAAGAGCTCTTCATACATGACATTAATTCTAGACTCTAAATGAAGCAATTTTACAATAATAATTTTGTTCTCTTTATTACATCATTTACATCAGTCATAATTATATGTCATTATGAAGACCGAACCTAGTTACACTTTCTTCAACAACTTTAACTGAAGATGTAGACAATAATGAAATATTGAAGCAAAAGTAAATAATCCAAAAAACCATTGATATGGAAACTGAGTTTTATGGGTGAACTATCTTAGAGAAGCCACTTAACAACCAACAAATAATAATTAAATTTTGTTATTAAGTACCAGAAATTGGCTAAAACAAAGGTCATGATAATCAAAATTGGGTCTTTTAATTACATGCCAAACAATGTAATTCCAAGGCTTTAGAGCCTCAAGGGATTTATGTCAAAATGCACATGGAGAATATCACTAAAAGTTAGGTAAAGGCTCATAACCAAAATAATACTTGGCACAATATTCTTTTACAGGCTTACAAAATAAATTTTTGTTGCCAACTTGAGACTCACAACATGTATACATCTGCATGCACACATGAAACGAATTAGGGTTGATACAGGGAAAACAATAAGAGCAACTCATTGGGTAAACAAATAAAATTGTTTCAAGCATACCTGGTGAGTAGAGAAGTTTTGATGAGAAATTAAATTTGCAAAGATGACCTCGAACCCATGTTAGCAAACTCCAAACATAGTAAACCTTTACCTAACACCATAATTCATTCGCAGGGATACAAAGGTTATAAATTGGTGATAATATAGACATGGAGGGTTTTATAAATTTGCAAGAATTGAAGTGCAAAAATTGAGGTTGTGGGAGTAAATGCAAGAGTGAAAAGCGAGAAGGCTATGTGTGTTCAGTGGAGAAATGTTGACAAGGATAGACACCAAGCAACATTTTTACTGTAGACAAGAGTTAGACTCAAACCAAAACAATGAACCAACCAATCAAAACGTGTGGAGGACGCCAAATCAACAACCAATGCATTCATGACAATTGTGATAAATAGATTCATAATATCGAAAAGCATATAAAATCTCATGGATAGCAAAAAATATTAAATATCATTTCCATAGTCACATCAAAATAAACGAAATTGATTTTCCGACGAGAATAATCCGACCAATAAGGCTAGAGATACACTTTTGGGTGTGAGGTTATATCAACAATGCTTCATGCATTTATATCCTATGATCGAAATATTAATTGCAATTTTGAGGGGACCATAACCATGTCATATAATGTGCAATGCTAATCAAAACAAATATCAAATACCCTTGTCACAAATACATATGCATATCTAGTAGGGTGGCACCCAAACAACCATATATATAGCGAAGAACCTTTGATATTGGTCATGAGGTATTTGGTGTAGACTAAAACTTATGTCTTTAGTCATTCTCATCATCACATAATGACTTGTAAGATGTATATGAATAGGACAAACATTTCTTAACACCATTGTGTCAACATTTTGTAATCAACCCATTCACCTTAAAAGTCATGCAATTTTTATTCTTAGAACATGTAATATCTGTAGTAGAGATCAACTGAACTTTATAACGTTCTGATAACTCATGGATGATAGTTCTTTCTTAAGAGGAGTCCCACCTATTAAGCCTTTTATTCATAATTGGATATGACAAATGGTATTATTTATAGGAGAGTTTACTTTCAGACATTCGGTATGGATTGCGAGTTTTATTAGTATTGACTATCATCAACACCAACTTAGATCCATCTTAACTCAGATTTTACCAAGTGTCAAGAGGAATCGAATCTTAGTCCTGTCAATGAACCACATTGGTTGGTTCGAAACGTGTTAGCGTTATAATTCATATGTGATTTTTTACCAAAAGAATTTGAAAATATGTAATATAGATTACAGAAGCCTAAATTCAAAAAATAAAATAAAAAAGAAATCAAATTTCTTGATATGCAAACCGCTTTTAGAGTAAAAAGAGTTTTGATCCCTCTTGGTGCTTGGTACATCCAAAGCTCACATGGATCGAAGTTGGCTTTAATTAATCAATTTAATTAAAAGGGCGAAAAAGGCGTACCTACTTTGGAGATAAATTTTAACCTTTCATTTGTGAATACAATTATGAATAGTCTAGAATATTCCTTGGAGGTTAAATTCCTACCATCCACCTATTAATTATTAACAATTAAATTAAAATTTTGGAAGCCTTATTCCAAAATAAACACTCTTATCTACATAAAATTAAATGTAATTAACAACTTCTCACGGGGTGTAGAATAGATGGTGATGAGGTGTACTATTAAGTGACTCCATGATGTGAAGGTCACCGGTTCAAAACTCTCTAGGAAAAAATCCAGTTATGTTAAGGGATGATGTGTCTGATGTGATCCACGGGTGATTTTGACGGCTTAGATGCTCCTAGAAAATGATTTTTTGAGCCAAATATTAAGCATGTAATCATCTCTGGAGAACACAGAGAAACCAACAAAAACAAAATAAAATAAAATTAACCAATCTAATTTTTTTAATGGTTCTTGTTCTCTATGCACATAGAAATTTTACATATTGATTTCAGCGTTTAAATATACAATGATTTCATTGATACTACTCTCTTAGAAAAAATAAAATATTTACATTTAAAAAAAATATAATAATTTTTTTATAATAAAATTATATATTTAAAGAACTATTCAATTTTAATTAAATAATAACTTTCTAAATATATTATTTTAAATATCTTTTATATAAATTAAAATATATTATTTTTCCCCGATGGGGGTGACGAACCAGGCTAACGAAGTTATGTGTGGGTATTCATGACTACCACCTGGCTGTTGATGCGAGGATCGACCTCCCTCTCCTCTCATGACATCTTGTGTAAGGGAGGCATTATTGATGTTTGTGTGAAACCTACATCAACCTCGAAGCGAGCAAGAGGAGGCAATCATCGAAGGTTTATGGAGGGTGATGTCATCTTCTGCCAGACAGTTTGGGCATGGTATCATTTTGGAGAGAGCATCTCGAGTTTTAGGCATAGGAATACATATTGTAGAGGGAACCTTGTCTGGGAAAGGTGGTGACTTCATCGTCAATGTCCCCTCCCCAGTTTACGGGTCAATAACTTGGGTAATTTCCTTATTAGTGTGTGGTATTTGTTTTTTTCTAGCAGGAGAGGGTTTGGGCCTCTGGTTCTAAAACTCATTCGAATGTCCTGTTGTGGGTGGGTGGGTTCTCCTTTGCATGAGGACAGAATTTGGCTCATCGTCCTCAATATTTCTTTCTCGGGGTTTTGCAAGGTTAAGCGACTTTTGTGGTGCGAGCGTGTTGGAGTTCGGGTAGTCTGGTCAGTGGTCGTCTTATAAAGGGCCAGGGACGGTGAATTGCAGTTCCATCTCCCTGTTGCCGATGGGAAAGTGTGGTTCCCTACTCTTCTCTTGAGTTGGTTGGTTGTGGTCCTGCCAACGTGGGTGGGGCAATTCTATGTGGTTGAAGTTATAACTAGTATAGTATTTTGCTGGTTAGCTCTATCGCTTCTCAAAAATCTCATTTTTGCCATAATGCACCTAGTACCTCGCATTGGTCATTCTTCTTCCTAGTTGAAGCATAATTCAGATGGCCAGGGGGGTAAGAGTCTCCCTTGCAGGTGGTAGTAGCGACCATTGGTTCTAGCCGGGGTGGTAGAAATGCTGGTCGTTTGCGTCGGGTGATCTCTGGGGCTTGGGATGGTCGTGGTCGTGGTGGGCCAATGGCAAGCTATGGGGGTTGCACCTCGCGGACTCAACAGTGGGGTGGAGCGATGTGTCGCGGAGGCATGAGTAGATGGGGGAAGATGAGTCGTTCAGGGTATGGACAGAGACAAGAATGTCAATATTGTTTGGAAAATTGTTAGAATTTGATTCAGTCAGTATTGGAATGCTTGAAAACCTTGGAGCGGGTGTGGTTGGAAGAGCATGCAAAGCTTATTGCCACATTGAATAAAATACATTACTTCCAATGCCATGTCTGAGAGCATGTGGTGGTGGTCTAACGAGGCCATAATCTATTATTCAAGAAGGTGGAGAAGTTGGAGTCATGGATGGCCCACTTCAAAGAGCATGTCAAGTGTTTCTTCTGTCCTCCTCCTCCTCCTTCTCTAGGGACAACTCCAAACAACCCAACTTCCATTACTGCAGATGAGTAGCATGGTTACATGTGTTTTACTTGTTTTATTTGTCTATTGGTTCTTTTGACCTCCTAAGTTATGGATTGTTTCTTTAGTTGTTTTTTTGTTTCTTTTCCATATGCTAATCGCGGTAGTCAACAAACCTGGTAGGGGTGAGACTGCCTGCATTTTGCTACTAATGTACCTCCATTTTGATGAATGAATAGTATATTATATATATATTATTAATATATAAAATATATATATATTAATTATTAATATATATATTAAAATTAAATATATATTATATAATATATATTATATCTATATCTAATCTATATCAATCTATATCTATATCAATCATATATTATATCTTATCTATATCTATATCTATATATTAAATATATATATATATATATATATTATATATTATAAATATATAACCAACTACTAGAATTCACATGTATGTATATTTACACGAAAGAATAGTTGGAATATATGCATTTTTATAATAAAATTATGTATTTTAATAATTATTTTACTAGAGAAGGAAGATCCAAAGATGTAGTATTTTCTGTCGACGCTTCAAAGCCACTAATCGGTTCCATTGTCAAGACTTTGAGTGGGTATGAAGAGGAGAAACTGAATAAATAGTAGATGAACAATAAATAGTAGATGAACAGGGAAAGGTTGACTAAAATGATATGATTTAATTATGAAACATATTATAATATATGATGGGAAAATATGTAATAAAATGATTTTTGAAAGGTTAATAAGTTAATAAAATTAATGGAAGGTATTATTTTAGTAATGTGTGTATATATAAATATATATATTGGGGACATTATTAATATTAAAGAATGAGTAGTAATAATTAATATTTTGTATAAATTAATATTAATTTATATTTATATATGTTATAGGAATTATTTGCTTTTTGTTATAGGATATTGAGTTTTATTAAATTTAAGAGATATAATATTAAGGGATTGAGAGGTATTATTATTAATATTTGTTATAATTAACATGAAAGCATGGATATATAAAAAATTAATAATAGGGATAATATTAAGGTAGCATAATAATAATACCCACACCGAAAATTACCTTTATGCTAATTCTTATCACTTTCCTGCTCAAAATATAGGTGTCATCAAAACCCTAGCCACTAGAGCTTTCAAGATCTCTGGGGAAGATCATAAAGATAATGAAAAACTCACCTGATTAAAGCCTTTACTAATCTAGGTTATAACAAAAAAGATATATTGAATGCTCTAAAAAAGGTCATGGATAATTAAGAGAATAACAACACTAAAACTCAAGAACGAGGGAAAATTGCATATCTTCCTTACATCCAAGGAACCACTGATAAAATTGCTAGGGTCCTAAAACATAAAGATATCATGACCTCCTTCAAACCCCTCACCAATATTAGATAAACAATGAAAATTGTTCAGGATAAGATAAATAATTTCCAATTCAAAGGTGTTTATAAAGTTGACTGCTCTTGTGGAAAATGTTTCATTGGTGAAATTGCTAGCTCCCTAAAAATCAGAATCAAAGAACATAGTGCAGATATTAAACATGAAAGGACAAGAAATTCTACATTAGTTGAACATGCCAAGTATTCCAAACATCACATTTTCCTAGAAGACACCAAGATATTAGCTAAAGAAAATAAATATTATAAGCATCGGATGAGAGAAGCTATTGAAATTAAGAAACATCCCAACAATATCAATAGCAATAGTGGCCTTGAAATTAATAACAATTGACTCCCCTTGCTATACAAAAAACTCTATTAAAATTTGTTTCCTTTCCCTTCTCCACATCTTCCCTATCTAACCTTATTCTCCATTTGATTTATTTCTCCCCATTCTTCTCTTTTCATCCTTATCTAGAATTATTATGCTACCTTAATATTATCCCTATAATTAATTTTTTTATATCCATAATTTAATATTAATAGTAACAAATATTAATAATAATACCACTCATCCTTTAATATTATATCCTATAAATTTAATAAACCCTAATAACTATAACAAAAAATAAATTAATTTCTTATCATATATAAATTATAAATTAATATTAACTTTCTATAACAAATATCAATTATTATACTACTCATTCCTTAATATTAATAATGTCCCCCATACACATATATTCCAATCTTATTATCAATACTAATTAATTAATACCTATTCACATTACTAAAATAAGACATTCCATTAATTTATTAACCTATTAACCCTAAAAAATTTATTTTATTACATATTCCAATCTTATTATCAATACTAATTAATTAATACCTATTCACATTACTAAAATAATACCTTCCATCAATTTATTGACCTATTAACCCTAAAAAAATTTCTTTTATTACATATTTTCCCATTATATATTATTACAGGCTTATAATTAAATTATATCATAATCTTCATTTTTCTTTTAATCGACTTGTATAGTTACATGTTCTATACAGTGATATGTTCATTTGCTCTGTATTCAGTTTCTGCTCTTCATACCCACTCAAAGTCTTGAAAATACCCACTCAAAATCTTGACCATAAAACGGATTAGTGGCTTCTAAACGTCTACAACAAAATACTACAATTATAGATCTCCCTTCCCTTCCCTAATAAAAGAAACTTATACCAAAAAAACTTAAATACTGCCATTATTTTATTTTTATATTTTACCTTATTATAAATAGAAAATTATTATATATATATATATATATATATAAATTAAAATTAATTAAAAATTATTTATATTTTATTTATTTAACATACCTATATTATCAATTTACAATTACCATATGAAAAGTCACTTCACCATCATCATTGGCATATAAATAAAGTGCCTGAGAAAATAGGTCATATACGTTATAATATTCACATAAAAGTTATCAGTCGTAAGGCATATAAGAGAAATAAATGTTATGAAATATGAATGAGCATTGCAATATGATAACATGTGAGATTGGTTAATGCTTAAATTTTTTATTATGGATTATTAGTATTAAATTAACCGAATATTATGGGTGGTATGATTTTTTTTGAATAAGAGTGATGAGTATATGTATTTGTGGATAGTAGTGAGTCAGCATGTATTTGTAGATAGTAGTGAGTAATCGTTGTGCCCATTATTAATTTTGACAATTAAATTATGATAATTTTTCTTACTTAACTAAGAAAAGAAAGACATATATCTTAACCAACAAAAAAAACCAGCATGTAATATGTATGTTTTTTATTTGTTGTTCAAAAAAATTTCATTAGATTTTCAGAAAACAGTACCTACAAAATATCAGACTTGTTGAGATTGAGACCATTCTTTATTTCCTACAGGTGTTGTAGCCATAACGTAATGAGAAAGAACAAAAAAAACCCACTAGAACTGACAACCTCATATCAAGGAGGGGGTGCAGAGGAAGTACATGGAGCTTGGGGGTGGCTATGAAGTACAGGGGAGTTGTGAAATAACCAAGAGGGGACCTGCCAAATAACCAACAGGATTGTGCATCATGTAAGATACATGTTAACCAGAAAAGAAAAAGAAAAAGAAGATCATGTAACATACATGCTTTAAACTTATCATAACTCAGTCGTCAAACTGAGTTTTCAAACCAGCAGCATGGACAATCATCTCTGGTTGCTATTATCGAATGTAGGTTGAATAATCACTGTTAATCAAGGAAAACAATACTGGAATAACCCGCTAGTGGTCCGTAAAGAGGCAAGCTTTCACTCATGTCAAATGAGTCTGAGTATTGTTTTCTTAGGTCAGAAAGAGACCAACTCTTAACCAAATAGAAACTATTTTAGGGCATACCATACTAAAATTAATTATTAAAAAACCACACAAAAATATACACAATATAAAAGAGATTTAATTAATTATAATAGAAAAAATTGTTTTTGAAACTACAGTAAATTGGTAATTATTTTGTTAAAATAATTTGGGTATTAAATTTCTAAACCATAGTAAAAAGACAATTTAGTGAAAAAATGCTAATTTGAGAATTCGTTGGAGTAACATGAATATTGGAATGCACTCAATTTCAAAGTTCGCCAACTCTTTTCCTTTACTAGATGATAGGAGAATTAAAATAAAGAAGGGAAGCTATGAGGCAACAAGTCCGTGCATTGAGTGGAGATTTATGTTTCAGTCTCAGAACCTCAGAGATCAAGAAGATTGCAAAAGGTCAGAATACTATAAGGTCAGATATCATCTTAGGAGATTTGTTATAGAAGTTTTATATATGACTCAAGTCTTAAAGCTTCGACCCACAAGACCTCTACACTGATTGAGTAGCATGAGGAGAATCAAAGAGCTCGAGACCATATCCAGAAATTCTGCCCTGAATTCTTGTTTTGGTCACTGTTTTTAAAGGCAATTTTGAGGACATAAAATATATGCAAGCCTCTCTGGCTAGAATCGAAAATCTTAGAAATGTTATACCTCAGATCGACCTTTGTACAAGGGACCAAGATATTTAAAGAACACAGTCATAAACAAAGCCAGGGAAGTTTGATTGCACTCCTAGATCTCTAAGTTTGAAAAATCTACGAGTCATCTTAAGACATGTGATTCAGCTTCAATAAGCAAGGTTGATGATGTAAAGGAAGCAAAATTACTTGATGATCCTGAATATTCCTTTACTAGGGTGTGTAAATATTCTAGGCTTACAGTGAAGAAAAGGGTCGAATCCCTAATCCAAGATCGAAGATTCTCTCCTCCTTTAATTTATGAGAAGGATCAAAAATTGGTATTGAATATGGAATTTGAACAAACCACAGAACATGTGATCCAAATCTTAATATGTTTCAGATTTGATAGGCCGAAAATCTCAGAATTTAGAGGCCAAAATACCTCAAGCAGACACTGAATTATATTTTTTTCACTTAGACACTATAGATTTGCATATAGGACCTGAATATATGCGATCAAAGACACGTGGGATACCACAGAAGACCGTTGGTTTTAGTTTTACAATATCCTCCACCAAAAGCTTCACATCCTGCGGGAATAAACAAGCATTACTGTGAAATCAAGAAACTAGCACTAGATTTTTAATTGCATAAAGATGGTAGACAATTGAGAATAAAAAACAACACAAAGCAGTATACCCCGTGCCAGAAGCCTATTGAAGCACTTTTTGATATGAAAAATTCCTCTATCACCCGATCAAATATATGTGCTAGAGGAAGAAACGAGAGATAAACATCCTTCTCTGTGAGCTGCAAGGTTTTGCAAAGAAGTTTTCCAGCACATAAAAATCATGAGTTAAAGCAAATGCCATGACTGCTAGAACCAACTGATAAGTTCTCAAAATGTTTGATATATTAGGAATAAATTAAGCTTTGATCTATGAAGTTATTATATCAACTATAAAAACTAACCATGTAATTGAAAGAATTTACCTCTTCATTCTGACATTTAAGAAAATAACCAATTATGTTTTCATTTGTGATCAATACGCCTTTAGGTTCACCAGTTGTGCCACTAGTGTACATTATCGTGCAGATATCGCTCTTTTTGGGTAATAATGGTTCAACCCTCCTTTCCTCACCCTGCAGAAGATATAAGAAAAATGGCCTTTATAATTTAATTTGCAGTTACAGTAAACTACCATGTAAAGATCGTTGAGCTTATGTATTTTTCCACCAACCACATAAGAAACACATACAAATTTAGAGCAAATCAAACAATACATGATCAAAAGCAGAATTCACAAACTATTGATTTCTCAAGGAATTCAGAACTATTTGGTTCAAATAACCTTTTTACTTTAAAAAATGTTTTGATTGACTCTACTCTGTAATTCCAATGTCAAAGAGATCAAAAGCTAGTAACAGATCTTTTGTCCATGTTCCGACTAGTGGCACAGGCTATCAGAAAACTTAGTTTATGGCAGACACATATCTGACAAGGAAAATTGTCAAAATTATAATTAGAAAGGTTGTATCAAGCATGAAATAAAGAGAGTTGAACTAATAAGTGAAAACAAAATGTCATAAGGTTTCCATTCAAGAAGAAAGGTCTTCACCGTTGTGTGAAAGACATCCAAACTTTTCTTCTGGTCAAGAATATAAAGTTGCAGTAGCCACTTTCATTTTGCCAGTTGGATATAGATAAAGCATAACATTTCCTTCTACTACCATCTTGTATCACCTTTCCCATGAGCTTGAACTTGAGATTCAAGGGTGAGGAAATTTTAAAGAGATTTCATGAAACGGAAAGAAAGAAGATGATAGCAAAGTCACTTTGCAGGGGGTCAAATCCCTCAAGGTGGAACATTTTGAGAGTGCAAACACCTGAGGTTTTCACCTTAAGGGATCTCATCTAAGCTATAGTTTATTTTTCAGGCCAGCTTGAAAGAAAAAAAAATTATTGTTTTGATTTTTTTATCACTATCTTATTAATCCTACCTGGACTGTAGAACGTGCCTCTTGGTGCAACAAGGAATAAACCAAGAATTTAATAAACAACACAAGTTAAAGTAGAATACCAATCCAATAAATCATATAGAGGCATGCAAATTATGAAGCTACAAGTAATCATCAACACGCATTTTTTGTTTTTCCTGAGCTGATTTCACAACAAACTACTATCAGACCTGTCAATTGTCCAAATTCCGTGGCAATTTGTAGTATACAGTATCATCTATGTGATTTGAAATGAATTATTATTGAAAATTTAAAGTAAGTAGAAATTGTAAACCTTACTCTTCAACCATTCAGAGTCATTCTCCAATTTAGAGTCAGATAAATTAGTCCGACAAGCTCTTAATCTAGTCGCAAGAAATGAAACTCGGGTATGTTTTGAAACCTTTTGTTTGAGTAGCTGTTGTTTTCCATGTAATCCTTCATGGTAAAGGCATCATGTCGCCTAAGTTTTCACACAACTGAGTAATTATAGCAACGCGAATGCAAAAAGTGAAAAAAAGAAAAAGAAAATAACACATGGCTTGAAATGATCCCAAGGAATTAAACCAACAACTTCTGTGAACGACATTACAACATAAACTGACACAAAGCTATATCCGAACACTTAAATTTAACTTATAAACACACTGACACAAAGCTAAATCCAAACATTTATATTTAACTTATAAACAAACTGACACTAAAATTACACCAGAAATTAAAGATCAAAGAAATTGCCATGGAAATGCAAGGAGACCATCATATTGAGCCCCGTAAAGCAAGATTCTGAGAATTTAGCATAGGCCTTGAAGTGCAAAACTCCCAAACACGTATATAATAACATTTATAGATAATCTTTGAGACAATGCGTTGAAATGCGACCATACCTTTATATTTTCCTGATTAGAAATGAGAGCTCCAGCAACCTGATCTACCACAGGTTGTTGGTCGCTATTAATTGTCCGCGCTCTGGTCAAATGGCAGAAGAGGAAGACGATGTAAAACAAAGTGAGGAAGATAGAAAGCCTTAAATTGTTGCACGTCCCTGATTTCGATCCCACCATGTTGCGAACCTATGGTTCTAAATGAACCTTCTGGAGTCCTTAAACGAATAGAAATGCTATTTAAGGGGGGCCTTGTGCCATTTATATCCACTTGAGGATTTTCATTGCACCGGCCACTGCTAAGATAGCTCTTCAAACGGATGAAATTTCCAGGACTGCTTGATATGCTAGACTTTCATTTGCACCTTGATCTTGCGTTATTGTATTCTTGATTGATTTCTTCGATGGACCATTGGCTTCCATGAGTATACGGATTTTCCCTTTCGAGGGAGCAAGAGGTATATTTCCCCTTTGCCTTTCAAGAGAAACATGAGACATACATAATAGAGGAGGCATCTGAAATGTGCATTTTATCGTTTTCGACATCTAGTTAATGCTTAAGCACCATTGCCGAATGCGACCAGTATGCGTCAATTTACAACACACGAGCCTGCCAAAACAACATAGCACACAGTTATGAAATTAAATACTAAAATCTTGAAAAAACAACCAAAATCAGTCCTTTAAGAGGAAACCCAAACAACGGAGAAAGGGCCGACACACTTCTGTTATTTGAAGAATATTTATCAACCAGCAGCACAATGGAGAAATTAAAGTTGCAGAGAAAAAGTTTGAATTGTTAAAAGCAAAGGTTGAACGTAACAAAAGTTTGAATCGTTAAAAGCAAAGGTTGAACGTAACAAGCGACGTTGTTCAACATAACGTGTCATAATGCATGATTGAAACGTGGTTGAAGAGGAAGACAACGGTGACAGGTACCAGTGGTTTTGGGATTTGGCGAGCTTGTATCATACACCTTCGCCGATCGATCCCATCGTAGGAGTTGTGAGCTTGTGTCCTATAGGAGTCGTGGAGCTTGGTAGGAAAACTCCATGGGCCTTTCCCCACTACCCTCACTTCCTCAAGATTCAATGTGGGATTTCTTCAATCCATTTACCTCGCTCTTGCTCTCACTCGATAGTCTTTATACATACAATGGTCAGACGAGATTGAGTCAAGTTTTCGATGAAGATGACATCAGGGAGATGAATCAGGTGAGGGAAGAAGAAGGGATCCCAGATTTGGAAGAAGAGGATCAACAAAAGAGCAAGAATGAAGGAGAGAGAAATGTCGATCCTTCAAAAGGCTCTGTTTTATATATCCTTTTAAAGGATACTTGTATAAGGTCTTGGGTGGTGGAAACCTACTGCCTGGCGTGTTAAGATGGAAAGATGGTGGAGAGCATCACCTACTGGAGAGTGTTTATAAAGCAAAAAATGTTCCTTTGCATGCCCAGTCAGGCAGGAAGCAAGTCCAAGTTGAAATTCTGTCCACCACAAGCAATTGGGCATCCACCATTATTGAAAGGTAACTTATGAAAAGTCCCCATTACTGAAAGCTGCTACTCTGTTTCACAAGCAATGCCGTCCTTTCCACTGCACGCAGGTATTTCACTTTTCCTCCACATTTCACTGGCTTCCATGGAATCTTCTCAAGAGAAACCTGTTGATTATAAGTCTGTTGTGGAATCTACTTCTGATGCCCTTACTCAAGCTCCAACTGAGCCATCTGCAGAATCAGTGGCCAAGGTCAATGCTCAATCTATAGCCAAGGCCTGCCAATTTTATTCCCCACCTTCCTGCAAGAAATGAATCTTCAGCTCAGCTCCAGGTACGAAATGTTATTTCTTTCAGCGCATGCTCTTGCTATGGCCTGTTATTTCTTTCAGGTCGCGCTCTTTGATACTTTGAAGCTCAGTTGTGTAGATTTCTCTAGGAATTCTATAGATTTCTCTAGGAATTCTTTAATAGGACCAGCGCCAATTGAGCTCATCAGCCAGACCAAAAACAACTCAACTTTGATGAGCATGAAGTTCTGGAATCCATAGACGAGGAGCACATTATTGGTCATGGTGGCTTCGATATAGTGTACCGAATTCAGCTGAGTAATCATGAGTTGGTTGCTGTGAAAAATATCTGGACCTGCAAAAATGGCCACCATGTCGAACAAGGCCTGATAACCTGATAAATCAAGAATTGAAGGCAGAAGTTGAGACACTGGGAACGATCTGGGACAGGAATATTGTCAAACTCTACCGACCTGAGGAAGACCAAAGCATCCAGGAAATGCTCAGACAGTTTTAGGACATTTTTAGGAAGAGGCGCAGATCTTCCATCCACCTATAACACATGCACACATACACTTGTAATGCATGCACACATACACCTGTAATCTTTGTACACACTTGTAACTTGTAACTACCTGCAGCAACTGCGAGCAACTAATTGCAACCAATAAGCCAAATAATGTAACTAATGTCTCAATAACTAATGTCTCAAACTAATGTTAACATTAGTCATGTAGTCTAAAACATTTTAAAAAAATGAACAGTTTAAAACCGAAATAACATATAGTCCAGCCTCTTCCGCCTCGGGAAGAGGCCAAATAAGACCATGAAGTTCAATGACAAGGTAAATGACGAATATCAAATCAAAAAAACTTCAAAAAACTTTGAAAAGAGAAGAGCAAGTAATGTCAAGTGCCTAAAAGCTTATTACTATAGTCCCTGGCCATTGCTAAATAAAATAAATAAGGTGGGCAAAATAACAAATCATTTTTGGAATAGATAAAACAGAACACACGCAACAAGATAATGAATATTCTAATGTTAAAAGGAGATTTCATAAACCATTTTCCAAACCGCTAAAACTAAACCCACGAAACCAGACAGATACTTCTACACCGTAGAAAAGAGATTTCATATAAATATATTTAATTTGTAAAAATAAAATCAATTAATCAAAAAATTTATATGAAGACATTTAATAAAAATATTAATAAATTCAAATTTGCGTTTGTTTCTTAGTGTGTTAACTCAACTGTAATTCTAATCTTTACTCGTGATTCGATTGAAATAAATAAACCTTCGATGGGCATGGAAGAAATTTTATTCCCATAACTCGTATGCACTACACAATCTACCAAGAAAGAATACAACAACCTACCACAGTAATCCAAAAGTAAGTGTCTCCATCTAACTCTCAAGAGTAGCATAATGCAAAGAATACAGCAATCTACCAAAGGAATCCAGTAGTAAGTCTCTCAGTCCATCTCAGTCCAACTCTGAAGAATAGCATAATGTCCATGAAAATAATCCTACATCCAACTCTCAAGACGAGAGGAGCCCAACAATATACTTACACAAAATTAGCATAAATGTCACCTCATGAAAATATAACCCTTACACAAGAAGAGCATAAATGTCACCTCATGAAAATACGTAAATGCATCTGTATGATAAATGAAACAAGTGGTCTGCTTAATGTACCATGGATTTTGTAAATGAAATTGGTGTACTTCATTTTGTATGTTTAAAATCTGTAAATGAAAACGGTATGGATCATACATGGATTGAATAAAAGCGATGTTTGATCAGTGACATGAATGTGATCAAGAGAGCAATATTTGATTAGCTACATGAACCATACAAGGCCTGAATGGCACTAATATTTGATTAGGGATATGGCTGGTCTTATATCAACCTCGTAAATATCATCAATTTTCCAATGAAATTGATATTGATTAGATGGGTTGAATGAAACTGAAAGAGACCCTTGCAAATTCAAAGCCAATCTTGCTTAATTTTATGTATTAGCACTTCCCACCTAAAAGGCACAGCAGGAAAGAGGAATCCTTCCTAAATTCTTGTGGGAATCCATTGTGGACTGAGGCAGATATACTTGGAGAAAGGAAATTGTAGTTAATTATAACTCCTGCTCTGAAATAAGATTAGATTTCTCAATATAGACCACATAAAAAGAGTTATATACCAATAAAAAAGAACCCTTCTGGTTGAGAGGATTAGCTTTCCTGTGAATTTCTTCTTTTTGTTTTTATGAAATGATTCTGTTGGCAAATAGAATAGAAATCTATTGACAGCCAATTTAGCCTATTGATCTACTGTCATTACAAGGAGCCATTCCAAAATCTCCAAAACTGGAATGGATTTTGAGGCTACATCTAAATGAAAGGAGGAGGAGGTCTGCTTTAGAAGAATAGCAAGCACCTTAGTCAACCACCAAGTTCACCAACACCCACGCCATCCAATACATGTAAATTATCTTATCAATAGTCCATCGTGGCTGTACATAGGCACAAATAAATACTATGTATATAAATATAAATATAACAATATTCAAACTAGATTGAGTATCGCTGAACATTACAGGAACTTTACAAACACCTATACCTACCTGCCTTGTATAATATGGTTGATCTCTTGTTGCTGTTGTTGGGGGTGAAAAGAATTAGAATTGGGATTTCTATTTACCGAAAATGATAAAAATGCTGTAGCGAATGGAAGCAAGATGGCGCAAACCATTATTATCAACCCAAACGATATGACAGTGAGTCTTCTTGCATTGTATTTGTAGGACTCCGATAAGAAACCCAAGCAAAAAAAAATAATAATGCAGTGAAGCTGTACGCACTCCCAGGCACCCCGGTAGTATTTTGTTATACTCTGCATGGGATTCTGCATGTCTCTGAATATATAAGCAGGTGGTCAGATTGCTGATTGTTTATTCAGATTCAGATTTTGGTATTCTTGGCAGGTTTTGATTGATTAACATTTTGGTTTCTTCTTGAATGGACATTTGTTGTTTTGCTCATCATGCGGGGACTTTGCTGTTTGCAAATTATTGTTGGAAATTGTTGGAAATTATTGTTGGAAATTCAACCAATTTAAAAACATTGCAATATTTGAGTAATACTAAATTGAACTTAAATACCATATAAAATAGGTTATTTTAAATAATTAATTCCCACCGCTAAATTCACAATTAAACCAATTATTTTATAATTATTTTAATTCCTATCTTTTCTTACAACCACCATAACATTTAATTCCACTCAATTATATCAACTATAATTATTTTAATTCCTATCTTTTTTTACAACTACCATAACATTTAATTCCACTCAATTATATCAACTACCATGATATTTAATTCAAATCAATTCTTACAACGCCCTAACACTTTCCAAAGGTATCAACTACCATGATATTTAATTCAAATCAATTCTTACAACACCCTAACACTTTCCAAAGGTAATCTTCACTAGATAATATTCAATGTGAGAGAAGCTCTTCGCTTCTTCTTCAACCTTTTGTTTACATGTAAGGCATAGAATCGATTTTTTTTAATTAGTATGCGATGATTAAAAAATAATAAAAATGGCCCGATTGGGGTGAGAGCTCGCTTAATGGTCTCGATGGGATCTGAGCCAATGATGCTGCATTAATGAAACATAAAGTGAGGTGGTTGGATGATGGTTTTCATTTACCTTCTTGGATGCGAAAGTTTCCATTGAACATGGTAAGGTATCATGGGAGTTGTGG
Source organism: Pinus taeda (assembly GCA_000404065.3). Taxonomy (NCBI): domain Eukaryota; kingdom Viridiplantae; phylum Streptophyta; class Pinopsida; order Pinales; family Pinaceae; genus Pinus; species Pinus taeda. The sequence continues at coordinate 59,399 of APFE031620709.1, forward strand.
GTTTAGATTATCAAGCTTGGCTTTGAGGTTTTGCTCCAGAATAGTTGTCTACTCGTTGGTAGTGGTTAAGCATTTTCTCGAGCTTTCAAGAGTAGATGTGGACGGGTGGCTCCTCCGCATCCTTGACTCCCAGTCGGCAAGCGATCGGTGCGGGTATGCTTTTTCCATTTGTTCTACCCTCATCCTCTCAGGTCTCGTTATCTCTCTCTACTTGAACATTAACGTGGTTGTTTCTAAATTGAGGAATTTGAAAAGTTTTGAGGACCCTTTGTCATTTTTGAAGCAATCATTATCAATTGTGAACCCAGTCTCATGTTTCTTGAAAGTATTTCTGTGCTCTATGAAATTCTTCTCTCCCTCATGGCTCTGCGTTTTGTAATTATTGTTGAGGCTTTATCGAATGTTCTGGGTTTATGGGCTTTTGAACAAATCGTCTCCTTAATTATACATCAACTACTTCGAAAATCTTGGGTTAAATGGGAAAACAATAACCTTGTTCGATGGATAACCATGTTTGCAAAGGCTTTTTGGGTTCTTAAGGCAAATAATTACGGCTCACTAGGTCACGGTCGGGTCAAAGTGTTGGAGAATTTTGTGTTTTCTGACTCTATTGCTTATAATTATTTAGTGTCATGTTTCCTTATATTTTTAGGTATGTACCACCACCATCTTAGTAAAGCTAGTGTGCCTCCTTATCTCTTTGCGGGTCAGGTGTTAGCTCGGTTGGGTTTTCAATTGGTGGATATTGGAATTTTCTGGTTCTAGTTCAGCGCACCCCTGCATGGTATGCAAGTTAGTCCTATGGCCCAACCTACCTCGCACAAAAGGAATTGAGGTCGGGGAGGTCAGGCTCAGGGACACAACAGAGGTTGAGGGTGTGGTGAAGGGCAAGCTCATCCTCCGCCAGCCAGGGGTAGAGGACGTCATGGAATTATAGGGAAAACAAAGGAAATACTTCAAGCTTACCATTGTAAAACACCCCCTCCTATCTGTCAGCTGATATCGGGCTGGGAATCAGAGCTAAAGCAGTGAGCCAAAAATAATGATTTGGACTTGGAAGAATGATAGTCCTTAGTCCAGGATCCTAGTCAGTCTCATGGCAGATACACCCAATTCCAACAGACAATTTATTTCTATTGGCTAATGAAGAACATTGTGGCCAAAGAAATTGTATCCAGTTTTGTTGGGCCATCCAAACCAAATTCTGATCTCTAGGAAATTCGCAGGGAATTTCAATTGATCTAGCATCAAATGCAACTCCAAAATGTTCACCTCATCCAAATTGAGAATCACATCCCTTGCCTTCCACAGATAGAGCTGTCAGATTCCAGCGCCAAAGATCTGGTGCCTATTGACTCTTCTCATGAGTAATTGCTGAAATAACATGGTCGTGTTTTGTGAAAATTTTGAGTAGTACATAGGATGGCTTTATAGTTATTTAGTTTCCATCTTACATATGTAGTTATCAGGATTATTAAGGATATTCAATCATATGTTGCACTGCTAGACACTCTAAAAACCTTTAAATTTTGGATGGCTTATCATGCAGTTAGATGGCCAACAAATCCGGTTTCCCAGTGGATGGGTTGAGGCTATCTAACACTTGTTGGATGTGTATATACACCTTGTCTACTTTTTGAAATGAAATAGAAAGGATTTTCCAAACTTACAAAAAAAATATATTAATAATATATATATAATATATATATATATATATATATATATATATTATATATATATATATATATTTGTTATTTGTTTAAAATTTAAATTATAAAAGTTATTTGTCTAATTAGAAATTCATATAGTTTTTTTATTTATTTTTTATTAAACTTTAATTATGTAATTTAATTGAATTTAATTAGTGTGGTAAATTAAATTTAAGTGTTAATAGCATTAATAATGTTATAATGTTGTTGACAAAAATCTTAACATTAACCACCAAATAAAAAAGTGTTACTAACATTAATACAATTTTTTAAAGTTAAAAACTACAAGTCCTTTGAAACATCTAGACTTGACAATCACTATTATTGCAACTAAAGCATTGAAATTAACCTTAAAAATTGACTCCCAACTTTGAAAGTGATTGTCGCAATAGTAACTCCATATTTTCTATGGATAAAATTAAGTATTTCTTTTTAAATAATGGTTTTGACAACTAACACATTTTAAATCAAATAATTAAAAATAACAAGAGAATCAGAAGAAAAAAATACTATCATTAATACTCCTTTCTTAAATTAAAAATCATAACATTTTAAAAACTATAACTTACACATCTAACATGATCATAAACAAAACTGTAAATAAATCAATAAACCAATAAATTAAAAAGAAAAAAAAAAGAAAAACCAAATAAGTAATAATAATAAACAATTCCCCGATGTGGTTTCTTTATGAGACAAATGGGCTAAGGGGACAAAGTCTTCCACCCCATGGCAATGAATACATTCAATAGTGGGGGTGGTGTGGCTACCCCATGTTATTTAATGCACGTCAAGATTAAGGATGGGAGGACATTCTTCTTATGAGGGAGAGGTTCCTTCTTGCAGAAGCATTGGTCTGCAAACTTTTCAAAATTGGTAAAAGACAAGCCCTCCATAGTAGGAGGCTTGACCGGGTGAAATCGAGTATGGCAAGGCACTTAAAAAATATAGCAACATATCTAAACTCTTTCTAGGGAATATTTGGGTGGGTGGAGGCATTTCCTTGGATCTATATACCAATAGTCGGGTGAGAGTAATAATGACCACCAAAAGCAACATGGGTTCTCATAAAGCGGATGCTCAAGGGGGTGGCTTCTCTAGAGCTAGTTTTAGACCCCAGGCACATTTTAATTCTCCTCGTGACATTCTACTCAGTTCTCATCTAGCTTGGGTGCTCGTCGTCAATAATCCTTTGTTGGTTTGGGGTAATTCATAACCTCTATCACCTCTTTGTGTTTTTACATATGTGTTGTATGATTAATTTCATATGTGTGTTTGAGAGGATTACCTCTCGATGTTATCTTTATCGCTTTTATCCCTATTTTATTTGCGACCTTGCACTCCCATCTTTCAGAAATCCCCTCATCTTTGCAAAAGTATAGTTATTTTACTAAGTGTTGTTTGTCGGCTCATAATCAATTTTCACCTTGAACCACCTGATTATCTGGCATGTTCCTCTATAGTCGGTTGTTGAGTTGTGTCTTGGTTTGATTAGCTAGTACTATTTATCTCTATTAATCACATAGAGGCCAGGAATGAGAAGTAGACAAGGTGGGGGTGGTTGCAGTCCCTAGGGCCAAAACCGAGCCTAATAGCAGGCTTAAGCGACGATAGACAATTATTACTTTGTTATTCCCCCTGAAACTAGAAATGAAATCTATCATTTAAACTCCACAATAGCTAGAGAGAGGATTCCAAAATATTAAAGGATATCTCCACTCGGGTTCTCGACCTTGGACACACTAAGGATAGTAGAAAAAAATATTTTCATGCCCTGTTTTTGTATTGGAAAATGAAGACCCTAATAGGAAGGGTACTAGGAAGAGTTTGACATGACAAGAAAGTTGAAAGGTATAACATTTTTGCTAGCTTGGAAGATGTCAAAAAAGTTTAGCCTAACCATAGGGTTTTCTTGGAAAGAATGGATGCACAACTAGCCCATATTGTGTGTCACCTCCACTGTTTTCTTACTACTTCATCTCCTTCACGATTTGTTGCCAGAGATTAGACACCTCTCACCTCCTCTAAATATTGATGTGTTGCATGTTAGTTATCAATTTTTTGTTTTATTGTATTGTAGTCGATACTTTAGTCAATTCAAGATTGTTGAAACTGTTTAAATTTTTGACACTTCACTCTATTGGTAGGTGGTCAAAAAGTCTAGTTTCCCATTGGGTAGATTAAGACCATCCAATAAACGATACACTTATTATGATGGATGAGTTAACATATCTATTGTTGGAATATATAGTTCCTACTTTTCTCAGTTGTGATTCTTTCTATCTAGAGGAGTATGTTCCTATCTAGAGGAGTATGTTCCTATTTTGTTTCCTAGATTTGTGTGTGGTTGAGATATTCTCTCAACCAACAAATTCTGTGTCAAAGATAGTTTCCCTAACTTGAGGCAACACCTCACGAATTTATTTGTAACATTATTTGATTAATGAGGATATTTATTTCCTTATGGAAATTTAAGATGGTATTAGAGTCCGTGAGCGCCTGGGCCTTGGCCCCTCGTGGGTTGCGGAAATAACAAAGTACATTTGTATTGTTTTTAGTTTCTGTTTTTCCATCAATATATGTGCTGAGATTTGTGATGGTGATGAGCAATCTGTTGGTGTGTGAGGTTAGGTAGATTTTCGACCACCCACAAGCGTCTACGTAGAGAACTCCTTGCTCTCAACTTGTTGGTGGAAGATGCAGGGTATCAATTGTGGTACCTCTCACAAATTCTGTGCATAGAACAATTTTTCTTGAATACGGAAGAAGCGAGGATCGTTCCACCTGGGATCCTCACTATTCAGTACATTGCCACAGTGTTTAGGTGTTGTGTTGATTCCGGATTCTAAATTCTATGAGGCATATCGAAATCCAGCCCTTTGCATAGTTTACATCTGCATAGTCATGTTTTGTCCTATAGGCCTGGTCTGTGGCTCTACTGATCAGGTCGATCAATGGTGAGGGTGGTCGGTGGAAGATCTGTGAGTCTGCTGATTGAGGTCGCGGATCCTGTAATGGTGAAATCCCTATGGCCTTGCTGTGGTGTGGACCGATTATGCCCGTTCATGGTGGTCGTTGAGCGGTTGTTGGATCGAGCATCTGGGCATTGCATTGGTTTGTAGTTGGAGGGAATATTTGGGTAAAAAAAAACTCAAAACTAAAAATATCATGGCCTCTGTTGATCGACGATGGCGATACTCTCTTCTAGAGGATGCACTGTTTCTTGGTTTTGACAGCTCTACACAGTCTCTCAAAGCAACTGTTTTGGACTATAATCTACATATTGTCCTCTCTGAAACAGTTCATTTTGATTTAGAGTTACCGCATTACAAGACAACAGATGGAGTCTATAGAGATCCATCAGGCAATGGTCATGTTGTGTCATCACCTTTGATGTGGGTAGAAGCTCTTGACCTCATATTGAACAAATTGAAGAAAGAAAATTTAAAGTTTGATAAAATCAAGGCTATTTCTTGAAGTGGAGTAGCACATAAGTGTTTATTGGAGAAAGGGTGCCCTGGAATCCATTCTAAAAGGAGTGAATCCAAAATATCCTTTGGCTCTCCAACTTCAGGATGCTTTCTCCACGAATGAATCACCTATTTGGATGGACAATAATACAACATCACAATGCAGAGAAATTGAGAAGGCTGTTGGTGGAGCACTTGATATTGGCTTTTTCCTTAATACATAAAATCATGGTTATCTTTACATCATTGTTTGTGCTTATATTATGTTAGGCCCCTATACTACTAGTGTAACCCCTTATTGTTATTATTTCAACCCCCTTATTATATTGTTATACCCATGTAGTCCCCATATTGTTACTATTATGCCCCATAGAATCCCATTATTGTTATTATTGTGCCCTTACATTATTATTGTTATGTCGGCTTCGATTATATTATGACCCCTTAGACTCCTATATATAGAAAGGAGGTCTTTTCATCTGTATCATCCAAGAATTGTTCATTTGTGTACTGTAAAGAAGATTTCCCCCTTGAAGAGGCTGAATTATAAGGCACTGATCTATCTTTTCTATGTTTTTTAGAGCTGGTTTCATAACATTTGGTATCAGAGCTTTGGATTCTAGGGTTTCGCTGCTCCAAACAGGTCATCGTGGAATTTTTGCTATAACCTTTTTTTCCCTTTTTTTTTTGCGATGTTTCAGAAGCAGACAAAAAAACTCATTTGAGACGAAATTGCGCTAAACCTCAGGTCCGAATTTCAAAGATTTTCACGCTATATTTGTGGAGATATGATCTGAGGAAGTTGGTCTTTTTGCAGATTGCTGAATTACATTCCAAATAGGTGGCCTTGGGAAAATCGTCATAACTTTTGTTTTGGGCATCAAACTGAAATTTCGTAAGAACTTATAGAATGAGGACGGACTGTGGTTTCCTGCGTAAATTTTTCAGATACTAAGGTAAAAACTGTGAAATGTGGCACTTCATACAAGTTCGCTCTTCTGGAAAGGTCTATAATCAGGTCATCTTGGGAGATTGTTCATAAATCTTTCTTGGAGAATCTAAATTTGATAATACTGGTGGCATTGGAAAGAGGACATGGAGGGCTACTGCAAGTTGCAATTTCAGAACTGGGGGAACCGAATTACAGAGTTATAGTCATTTCAAGATCGAGCTCCTAAAACCAAGAAAAGGAGATATGAGGAAGTTTGATGGCAAGGATCCGGTAAATTGGATACTTCAGATGGAGCAATATTTTGATCTACATGGTGTACCACTATTACAAAAGGTATGTTTTGCATCTTTATATTTAGAGCCAGATCAATTTTTATTGTATAAATGGCTTTTTTCTCGTAAACAACTTGTTATGTGGTCAATTTTCACGGAGGAAATGATAGCACGTTATGAGGATACAAAGAGAAACACCTTCTTTAGAGCAACACCACAACAATTGGAAAGGGTAATAGGGCTTTGTTACATAGTGGAAAGTAAAATTATGGGAACAAGGAAGTCTACCCCTCACAACTATAATAATGGAAGTGTTGTTTCTCCTAGCCTTCCACAACTTACAAGGGTTACACCACAACAATTGGAAGAAATAAGAGAAAAAGGGCTTTGTTACAATTGTGATAGAAAATGCACTAAAGGTCATAAGTGTGCTGAGAAGAAATTATTTTACATAGAGTATGAAGAGGAGGAAGAAAATGATCAAGAAACACCAAAAGAAGATGATATACTCCAGGACCCAACCCCAGAGAAAGAAGAAATGAATTTGACCATATCTTGTAAAGCATTAGCAATAATTACCACTCCTCAAACTCTCAAGATAGAAGGACATATCAAGAAGAAAAAGGTTCAAGAAGTGAAATATTACACCAAGAAAGAAGAAATGAATCCAACCATATCTTGTAATGCATTGGCCAGAATTACCACTCCTCAAACTATCTAGATAGAAGGACATATGAAGAAAAAAATGTTCAAGAAGTGAAAGATCACATCGAGCATCAAGAAATGAATCCAACCATATCTTGTAAATCATTGGAAGAAATTACCACTCCTCAAACTCTAAAGATAGAAGGACATATCAAGAAGAAAAAGTTTCAAGCAATGAAAGTTCACATTGAGCATCAACAACGAGTTCTCCAACTTTTAAAGGATAACACCACTTTGGAGCAAAATCGAACGAAACAACAGGCAGATCAACATCGTAGTGAAATTTTTTTTGATATAGGTGATTGGGTATTTTTACTGCTACATCTCAAGCAAGCTAATTATGAGAAGGAAATGTTGGCAATACTACATGCACTTAAGAAATGACGACCTTACCGAATGGGAAGACACTTCAAGGTAAAAATGGATCATGATAGCCTTAAATACTTTTTAGAACAACTATTATCTTTAGAAGAACAAAAAAAATGGGTCACAAATATGTTGGGTTATGACTTTGACATCATCTATAGAAAAGGGAAGCAAAATTTTGTCGCAGATGCACTCTCAAGAAAGGATGAGGATGTGGAAGCATTTTTTTTGTGCTATTTCTATTATCCAACCAGATTGGATAAACGAAGCAAGGGATGAATGGAAGAAGAACGAAGAAGTATGACCACTCATTCAAAAGTTGCAGAAGATCCCAATGCAAACAATATTTCCAGAAATTGAAGAGGAAGGAAAAATCATATTGGAACCTGGAGCAGCCACAGAAGCAAGAACCCGACAACTACAAAATCGATCAATTTCAGAGTATCTCATGAAGTGGAAGAACTTACCCACTGATTATATTATGACCTCTTAGACTCCTATATATAGAAAGGAGGTCTTTTCATTTGTATCATCCAAGAATCGTTCATTTGTGTAATGTAAAGGAGGTTTCCCCCTCAAAGATCCTGAATTATGAGGTGTTGATCTATCTTTTCTATGTTTTTAAGAGCTGGTTTCATAACATATTATTATTTGTGGATGCTTTCGTTTGCTCTGTCAACAAGCCAACAACAGAGAAGTAGAAATCAACCATGTGAAGTTGTTGTATGGCTCATGACTGTGGCAACAAATTGATGACAATGTGCGATCTAAAAGTTTAATGTGTTTTGGGAAATATGTCGCTCTTCCTTGTCTTTAGTGTCTTTTAACTAAATGATATTTTTTTATTTTTTTATTTTTATTTTTAATATATATGATGAAAGAATTTTTGAATTAAAATCAATATATATATTGAGATTAGCCACCTCAATATATTTTTTTAGAATTGGCTATTCTAATAAATGATAGGTTAAGCATGGAATTCCAAGACTTAATTGACAAAGACAAAGATGCCCGAGATGTGAAGAATTTTAAAGGAGGAGGTAAAGGAGCAGAAATAGAGATTAAAATATGATGGATAACTAGGTGAAAGTTTGTGTGAATTAGTGTGAGATTGTGGAATATACTCATGATGTATTAAGTGTCACATACATCTATTAGTAAGCAAGTCTAGGATGTTTTATAGTGGTCTTTGTAATGTATGTACCTGGTAACTCCAAGAGTTGGAGTTGTTTTGTAAGCCTTGTAAGGCATTTGTATCCCCATAAAGTTCATAATAATCTCAAAACAACTTTATAATTGCAGGTTTATGGTCAGCCAGAAACCACTATGCAGTGTTAGTTTGTGGTAAGCCAGAAACCCTTGTGCAGTGTTGGTTTGTGGTAAGCCAGAAACCACTGTGCAATGTGTAGTGGACATGGATTCCTGTAGGCATGGTTTAGGTTGAGATGAGAAAACCCTCGGCTTGGTTGAGTCGGGTCTTTAGTGAGCCTTAGTGGTTGGAGTGCCCTAGTGGCAGGTTTGTAGCCCAGAGTGGTTGGAGTGCCCTAGTGGTAGGTTTGTGTCTTAGAGTGGTTGGAGTGCCTTAGTGGCAGATTTATGGCCCAGAGCGGCTGAGCCCTTGATGGCATGATGAAGGGTGATCCGATAAAACCCAGAGCATGGTTACAAGTAATCCGATAAAACCCATGATGATGATATTGGAGGGCAATTTACAGGTACAGGTACATGTATATAGTTATAATGGTTGACAGAACCATGTATGCAAAGGGAATCCTAATACACTGACGATTGCAACAGTTGGCACCCATGCATTTCAGTGGATGGTTTCTCCTTTATATGGACATCAACATATTCTTTTGTTATGTTTGACCACAACTAGACTTTGCAAATTGATATCGAGACAAGTACTCATTAACAGGGTGTGTAGGAATATGTAATTCCTACTTGTCTCAGTTGTGATTCTTTCTATCAGAGGAGTCTGTTCCTATTTTGTTTCCTAGATTTGTGTGTGGTTGAGATATTCTCTCAACCAACAGATTGCGTGTCCAAGATAGTTTCGCTATCTTGAGACAACACCTCACGTATTTATTTGTAACATTATTTGATTAATGAGGATATTGACTTCCTTATGGAAATTTGACATCTATTTTATTTGATCTTTTGAGGAAATACAACTTTAACTTTAAAAATAATAATATTAAAAGTTTTAAAGTTTTTTCTAAAAGTATAAAATAAAACCAAAAAATGAAATGGGTTCATTTGCAATGCATACATTTGGAAAAAAAACAAAAACATTGTCTACGTATTCTACATTTTAGAGTTTCAAGGTTGTATCCAACCAAACAATATTTTATCTAATCAAGATCTTTGTTGTTTAAAATGTGTTTTTGTTGTTCATATATAGATTCATCACTTTGAAAAAATGTGTTTTTTTGTTACATATATGGAGATCACAACTCCAACTTGTGATTCCAACAAATCACCACCAGAATTTGGAAAATTAACAAAAAAATATACCGAGAAAAAGTCCAAAAACTTATAATAGATAGACTACGACAAAGAAAGAATATGGAACCTGTAACTTTGTGATTTTTGTTGAGGTAAACTTATGTTCGCCCTTCGCCTCGTGTTGCTATGCATATCTCAACAATCACAAAACAATAATTTGTTTCATGCTCTTTTTTTGGGGTTATTAACTTTGTATTTTTTGGGGTCAAAATCATTTTATGATTTTATAATTTTTTATTGTTTCAAATATTTTATTATTTTTTAATAAATTGTGTTTTTAAATTATGTTTTAAACAATTTTAGGAAACGATTTACATCACATACAAGAAGATCAGGCCTTAGAATGTCTTGGTTTGTCTCTCTGGAAACCAAATCATAGGAAAAATATGAGATTTCAGTAGAGAGTTATCACGATATGTCTTATATGACTAGAAAAAAACTAGGCTTTTCAGCCATATTAATATAAATCTATATTAACTATGGATCTACCAAGTGCGTAGAGGGATCAAATCTCTCTAGATACAAATCTTTTTTTGAGTACAAAGTTTGATGAAATATTTTGCACCCCGTAAAAATTGATTCCTCCATATGCTTAATAAAGATAGAGTTACAATAGATCTATGTTGGTTCTTAATAATATTATTTGTATTTATATAAATTTCACATCTATATATATATTATTAATTATACTAAACCTTCAATAATATATGGTTATATATATAAAAGATGTTAACATATATTTGTAACCATATATTATTTAAAGGTTTAGTATATTATATATATATATATGAGAGAAAAATCTATTAATTAAATTTAAATATAAGTTCTAAAATATAATATTCAATATGAATCATTATGTTAATTCAATTATATAGTCAAATGAATTTTCATTTATAGTTATGTATATATATTATATAGTGTGAAACAATTTATTTTTAATTATATGTTTATATTAATTTATTTATTTGTTATATGTTATTAATTATATATTGTAAATATCATGTTACAAATATAAATTATTATTATTATAAATTTATTTTATTGTGATATGTGTATTATGATTTTTCAGTGTAAATTACTGTAATTTTATTAATTAAAAACAAAATCACATTATAATTAATTAAATTGAATCGAATTGATTTATTATTTTTATTAATTTTTTATTGAGTTTATATTATTACTATTAACGCTTTATTTTATGGACACTACAACATCTCTCACATATTGAGCCGATATTTAAATGTTTATACTCATTGATGGACACTACAATGTCTTCCCCATACTAGGCTATAAAGAGCATATCGACACAATAAAGTGTAATTATAGAAAACAAAAAGCAAATAGAATCTGGATGTAATATATTTAGTAAATCAAGTGTCATCTATAGTAGGACCAACGAAAGCAATAATGTTAATTTCCTGAAGTTGTAGGATCAATTGACTAGAGGAGGTGGGTCGTGATTGTGCATGAGAACATATTCCATATGCTGCATATGCTTATCCATGACCTGGCATAGTAGATGTGGTTCCTCCATTCAAAGGAGGATTTCATCACAACTTCATTATGTTCAAATAATTTTTTTCCCAACAACTCCTTAAGACAACGACAAAGATCAATTATAAGAAGATATTGCTTGTGGCATCCTCTTTCTAGACAAGGACCTAGCTGGAGATGGATGTTATGATTTCTCAGTCAAATACATCTCTCTTTCCTAAGTCCCTTCATATTCAATGTCTTCAATTTCTTGTTAGGCCACCAGTGGTGTGTGTGCTCGCTATCTGTCTGAGAAGGCATGCGCTCTAGCTCAAGTTTGGGAATCATTGAGGCCATCATGACCTTCAAAACCCCTTCTCAAGCATGCTCTCTAGCAAGGCATGATTAGTGGTGCATTCATTTTAGAGATACATCAAGTGAAAGGGCAACCTCTTAAGTAGATCCCAAATTAGGGCTTTAAAAGGCATGTTAAATTAACTTTTCCATAAATTTTGATTAAAAGCTTTAATTGATGTGATTTAAAATCTATTATAAATAGGAAATAAATTGTAATACAATCATTGGTCTTACGACAAACCCAAAGTCCAAAACATTTATCTAACATAGGAGTATATATCTTAGTACAACGAGATATTCAACACTCTGAAAGTAGGAGGTATCACCCCAAGTGTTTATGATGTTTATCATGCTAATAATTTGTAGGGTATTAAAGGTTTAATGGGAACATGTAATCCATTAATTATACTGATCTAGGTTGGATCATTATATTTTATTCTTCCATATTGATGATTTTAGGATGGAAAAATCAAAGAGATCAAATTATGGGATAAGTTTTAGCAATATAACCCAATTTGAAGAATTGGGATCAAAAACCTTCTAATGTCAGTTTGAGGATTTAAATGAAAATTTTCAAGGTTAAATTTTGTTGCTTAAGTTCACACCTCGTACTGTTGTTCTAGACTCAAAGATATTTCCAATGGTGCAGTGATTGTGTCAATTAAAATTCTAGTGCACAATTTATGCCTCTTGAAAGTTTACCTATTGTAATTTACAACCATAATTCAAGAGGATGCCATGTCATTCCCCATTACTCATGGAAGAGGGGCTAAACATGTGATGACTATGAAGAAGACAATAGAAGGGTCGATTTGTAACTCATATCAAGGGTTGAATGGGTCAAATTTAACCCTTTGTTGGCTATTGGGCTATGTTATAACCACGCCACCAGGAGGAAAAGTGGTTACATTCTATTCAAGTGAATTTTGTTCCATAGTAGAGAAAAGTAGCTAAGAGTGGATAGAGAAAGAGATGAAGAGATGGGGTTTTTGTTCTATAGTATCCCACGAACCACAAGTTTAAAGTATCTCCATAAAGAGTGCCTAATCCTTTTTATTTGCATCATTTCCATTTATACAAAAGAGAGCAGAGCAACCTTACTTGCCTACTCCTTTGTACTTGCATCATTTCCATTCATACAAAAAAGAGAAGAGCAACCTCACCTTCTAGCTTGTTTTTCTCCCAGAAGGGTTTCTCAGATTATATATTGGTGCTCATTATGAAGCTGTGTGTTTGTATTCACTGTTATCTATTTTTCAAATTTTATCTTTTCATGCATAAGAAAAAGAACTAGAAATAATAAATATAGAAATGTAAGAAAAAATTAATACTTATAGTATAGATTTCATATTTCAGTTTATTTCTATCAAATCTATTGTGATGAATTATCCAATGGAATATATGTGGTAGTTTATAGATCTATTGTAGCGGCTACAAATACCCTCCAAAACTTTGCCTTAGCTTCGTTTTGGAGCCTCCCTACCAACCTTTCACAACATCATGTCTTGCTTCGTCAAGTACACAAGCTTCAGTGATTTTCTTGCAGAATGATAGTCTATCCATCAAACCTTGTTGCATTCCCCTCACAGGTTTTTCCTCCGAACTTGGTCTAGCTGCAGGCTAAGCAGCTCCCTCAATAAATTATGAAATTTTGGAGGGAAACAAACCTTCCCTCCAGAAATTGCGCAATTCTATCTGGCAACATGTTGGGCTCTAGAATTGAGAAATTTTTCCAGTGAGGCTTCATCCAGAAAATTACGCAATTCCTCCCAGCAGGGTTGCTCAGCCCAAGAATTGCGTAATTCTAGGTAGCAATCAGTTGCTCTGCCTAGAAATTGCGTAATCCCTTTGGGCATCCAGCCCAACTCCCTCCCAGAAATGTGCATTTTTTCCTCCCAAATGAGCAGATTGTTGCATGTGTAGTTGAGTTGACTGGTCCCCTTCGGGACTGAGAAAAATTGATTTACATGCATGGCCTGCTCCTCTCAAGGTAGCATGCAAAGGCATCCCTTGTTTCAGGGATCTATTTTTATCAGTTGGAGGTTACTGCAAAGATCATTTCAAAAGCCTCCCACCAAGTGTTGCTTTCCCTAGATTTGTGGCATGCGCGTCGCAACCTCGATTTTATCAAAACTCATCAACCGAACACTGCAGAGCTCATTCCTTACATCAATCTTATAGCTCTAACATCCCACATTACATCTAGGAGTCGTTGACACATTCAACTCAGCTGTTTTGTGGTAAGCCTACTTTTCATGTTTCGTGCTGCTTTTCTGTTACTTTTTGTGTTTCGCTTTATATGTATGTTGTATGCTTGATTTTAGTTAGCGCTTGCTGTCGTTTTGATACATACTAGATTTTATTAGCATCGTTTTAGTTTTCGTTAACATCTCACTGTTGTCGCATGCATGCCACTGTTTTTCACAAATGGTCGTCATTGTGGTGACTCACTTCACACACATGCATGCTTTCCCGTTCTTCGAATTCTACACTTGATGTTTACATGAATGATCATTTACTCTTGCTTTCACTCATCTCATCATGCTTCCACACTTCTCATGTTTTTGGTCACCCGTAGGATAGACTGGGCTACCTTGGCCTGGACCGTGCCTTACCTAGATATCACTGCGCATTTTCAGAAGCGAAGGCTTTGCCTTCCCTCTAGAAATTATGCAAGCCAAGCCAGTCACTGACCTCTAGGCTTGCATTGCGTAATCCTTAGAAGCAGTGTCCCATTGGCCCTAGAAACTACGCAATGCAGTTTTCTCATTGCATGTCATTGCTGACTGAAATTGCACAATGCACAATTTTAGTCCTAAGCAGGTTAGGCTGGACTGTGTATTGCGCAGTTCTAGCAGTCAGTTAGCTTCTTGACATTGTATACTGTGCCTTATGTAGTTTTGGCACTCAGCCTCCCAACCTCTCGGTGGAAATTGCATAGCCTTCATGATCAGTCACACGGGTATGTTGCAAGTCAGTTCTCAAGTTCGTTTTGGTTTTTGAATGAAAAGTTTATTTCCATGCGTGTTGCCATGTCTCTAGGTATCGCAATTTTACATTTGCCTCTCAGCATCACAAGTACAATGGCCTTCAGAAGAGCAGAGTTAAAGGACACTATTGAGAGCACAACGTGGGTTGCAGCCAAGCAAGTGTCTATGAGCTTACCTACCTATGAAGACACCAAGTTGTTTGTAGACAAGGACATCAAGATAAGGTGGCAGCAACATCATAGAGATCAACATCACAACGAGCAGCACCATTAGCAACAGCAGAAGGCAGCACACCCACATGCAGTGAATACAAGAGGAAGGTTGTTGACAACACAAAGGCAGAAAAAAGTTCCAAGCTCGAGCAGATCTACTTGTTGTGAAAGTAACTTTGGAGACTCAGGATATGAGGTGACGACGTGACATGAAGATTGTGTGAAGATAGAGAATGGAATAGAGAAGGAGTTGCATGTGCTGAAGAAACAACTCAAGGAAGGACATGAGCTACATAGACGAGAGGATGAGTTGCAGTAGGAACATGTACTACAGTGGGCACAACAGGCACTCATAGATGAAACTACGCCCTTACAAGTTATAGATCCATCCTAGCAGCTGACATGGAGCAGACATGGTGCACAGTGTTTTTGATTGCATGCAAGGGAATTCAACAACATGCATGTCATTATGCGCTCACATGAGGTCTAACCCATTTGGCACACTCACTGAAGCAAAGACAAGAAGAAAGTCTGACTGAAGCTGAACATGTAGTTGGTAGTTGATGTGCATGACCACCAACACACACTGAACTGTCAGCACAGACATTATGCATCACTATGTTGCTGGTTCGACTGCACCCAAGAAGACCATGTGCATGCTAATAGACGAGTTGGATGGAGGAGCCATACCAATGCACCTAGATGCAGCAAAGGCAAGAGTTTGCTTCAACAAGATGTCACCATGGAGCGCATACACACCATCATGGATGACCAAGGTTGGCATCATCTCACCATCTTCACCATCACAATCATGTCAAAGAGTTGGTCTCATCACAATGGACCGAGTGCCAGTGATGTCTTGCATGGCTTGCTCGAGCCATTTTGTCTCACATGGGCACATGTGCATTGTAATGTAACGTCTTGTTAAGTGGAATTTCAAGTGTTGATAATTGGATGTAACAGTCATAGAGTAGATGAAGAGCCATGAGGGTAGATGAACTGCCACAAAGGGGAATGTCAAGGGTCAACCCACCCTTTTCTATAGATAGAACCTCATAACTCATTGTAAATGCTTTTGGTCAGCCAAGCTTCCGATAATACTATCTTGGAGAGAGTTTGGATAATATTGTAATGAGCCTTGGCTTCTCCACTGCGTAGGGCTAGCATATCTCTTTGGAGGAGCAGGCGGTTGTGGTTATAACGTTCTGCTGTCAGAACTAGTGGTTAGACATGGATTTATTTTATGACTGGAACTTACACTTATTAATATAACAGAGCCTAAACTTTTCATGCATATGTTGTATTGTATTCTATGCTATCTGGTTTACTCCAAATGATATACATATTTGTTTTCTTACACATGTATGTATGGACTTTTTTGTGTATGTATGTATGAATATTTTTGAAACATGCTGTTGGTTTAACCATCACTTTGGATTGTTAGCTAACTTGCCTTCCATGTTGTGATGCATCTTTTCTCGTGTGTTCCCTTCTTAACTTCGTGCTATCACAGGTTTCCAAGGGGAACACTCATCTCAACCCCTATGTGTTTGAACCTCTCATGCACCTTCCTTGGCTTGTTGCAGCTATGACACCCTTGCTACTAACAGAGACATCTTACTTGCCTCTGTGCGAAATCGTGGACAAGGCATTACCGTATGACCCATTGCTGGGACTCCTACACCAAACGGTCTGAGGTCTAATTGGGACTTCTTACCGGGGAGATCCCCTTACATGTTGGCGGGTCCAACACCGTCAACAAGATCATATACTTTAATCACATTCATTCAAGTTAATGTAACATAAATCAAGCATAGGAAAGAAAATAATGAAGACATCGTCCATATACATCGAATGCGCATAAAAGTGAGTAGAATATTCTTCCGTTGGATTCACAGAGTGAGAATTACATCTCTTCGTAGCATGAAAATAAAAAACTATCCATCTATTCAATAGCTAACTAACTCTCAAAATCCTTAACTCTCAACAATATTTTATTACAAAATAGTCCTCATTTATACAGGATGTGAAGATGATTGTGGAATATTCTTGACTATACCAGGGAATTTGCAAACTATACTAAACTTATACAAAATATATGTTCCTTTAGGAAAATGTGTAGATAATTAGAGAGACTAGAAATAAATGGTTTATGAGATTAATTCTTCTTGCACTTAGGATTATTTTATTTCACATATTCAAGATTGTATAGTCATATGCATTAATTTGTGAGTCAACATTCTATTGACCTAAGCTCTACACCAATACTTCTACAAAATTAGGCCACAACAAGTTGACCATGACTTTCAATTTATCTGAAAATTAGGGTTTACATTTTACTCTTCAAAAAAGGGACTCTAAAATAGGGAGCTTTCTTATGGTCTTGTCCTTAAACTTGTTGAATTGTTCAAAACAAATATTCCAAGTGGTGATACCCTCCTAGGTTTTATGGATGCACCCTATTGTAGATATATTTATCATGTCTTGAGAAATCGATACTATCTGTGTTATTCCAACTTAACATCTACCTTTTCCTTATATTCCTTAGCCACCATGAATTAGGATTGCACATTTCTTAAATCCTTATTACAAGAGCATCATATGTCAAAGTTAGGCTTCACACTTCCTTCATATTATCTTCATTTTATGACTATATGGGTTCAACATACACCTTCTTATATTGTTCCTTGAATTTGATCAATCTCTTATTGGATCATATACTTGGAATCTATTAGGATGGCTCTATGCCTATGATATTTGACCCATAATCTCTAGCATTATAATTAGAATTGCTTCAACTTCTCTATATGTGTGCGGGCCCTAGTAATAATAGTATCAATAAGTAGAGCTTATATTTTCCTACACACTTTATTCTTGGTAGTTACTAGTCTTGCTATTTCCTACTTTTTCTCCTCCTCTCTTTTTGACTCTACCTCTATTGTGAGCTTCAATAACCCATTCTTAGTCTCTATGATCTAGGGCATGGTTATGATCCTAATGATTAGGTTGCTTTACTATCAAGATTTGAAAGACTTAAGAAAGTGTGAAAACACATCCATGAACTAGGTTGATGGATCCTCTTCCACCTTAAGGAATTCTTCATGAACCTCTACTTCCCATACTCTGGCATCTTCAACTTGCTTCTTCATTTTCTCTAGTGTCAGGATTGACTTCTTCTCAATTAATCTCTTTTTAAATGCTCATATCCACCTATCTCCATGCCACTTCCAACTCATTTTACACATTCTCCAAATGGTCTTTAAGCCATAGTTTATGGATCCTTGATGTCATCATCCATATTTTAGAACATGCCAACCATCTCAATCATTGACTTTATGTTCATCTTGATAAAGGAGGGAAGGTCCATCTTCCACAAGTCCATCATGTGCTATGTATAAATTAAGTCTCCCTTATTGACATCCTTTGCAATGATAATCGCTTGGGGTAGAATAAAGGTTTTGATTTATCACCTACATACTCTAAATATCTTGTCATGGATTCCTTCTTCCCTGAATAGAATCCAAATTGAAAGCTTGACCAAGATACGTATAATGTGGCCATGGGTTGTTGCTAAGGAAATGGTATGGTCAAAGTTGGGGGTTTTATAGCTAATGTTGTTGGGGTGGTGTTCTTGAGAACAAGGTGTGGATGTAAATGCTTGTATTTCACTTCTTCTTGTTCATTTTCCCTTAGACATGGGCGCAATCATTTTTTAATCCAAGGGTTTCACTAGGTACTTGCCTCGTCTTCTATTAGCCCCAATTCACTAGAAATTGATCTGTAAATTGTCATGGATATTCCAATAGATAGTTCATCACAAAACATGTGTTGAAATTATACCTAAAATCCAAAATCTACACTATGAGGCTTTATTTCTCCTTAAGTTTATGGATTTGTTAATATTGTGTTACGCTTATGCATGCAAAAGATAAAATACATAGAAAATAGAGAATAATGAAATAAAACATAAAAATGACAAATTAACATAAGATATAGCCCTCGAAACCCTTTTCCTCTATTTCTCTATTTCCTTTCTTCTTGTCCACTCTTGGTTACTCTGCTCATCTATAGAACAAAATTCACTTGAATAGAATGGAACCATTTTTCCTCCTAGTGACTTGGTTATAACACAACTTGATAGTCTACTAGTGGTTAAGTATGACTCCAAATCTTAACTAGAGTTACAATATGGACTCTTATAGAGTATTTTTCATGATGATCACGTAGATAGCTTATTTTACATGAATAAAAAGTGTTGACATGGCATCTTCTCAAATTATGGTGGTCAAAATAGAAAGGTCAACTTCCAAGTGCCATAATTTTTGCATACATACTCTGATTAATGTGATTATTGTGTTGTTGGAAAGGTATTTGTGTGTAGAATAGCACCAAAAGATATGACACATAAGAAATTAAAAATTACCCCCAAAAAAGGCCATTTGATACCTCAAACTTCTTCCAGAAGATTCCAAGCCCTAATTTTCCAAACTAGGACCCACTAGTCAAAATGGTCTTGTGAGCTAATTCATTTATTGTTTCCACGCTAAAAGAATCAAGATGGATGAAAATAGCATAATAATCTAATCTGAATCAACAAAATTCTTCCCTATCAAGCTAGGTTTATTGCCCTTCTTTTTACTTTTGGTTATGAGGGAAGCTTGTAAAATTTCCATAATTGTAGTTACCAGAATTTATTCTTCTATCTTATGCATATATTTTTGTCTTCAAAAATTAATCACAAAAAATAACGAATAAATCACTACTGCAATTTTCACAATTAATAACAGGTTTTGAGAAATAATGCACACAAACAAAATAATGCACACCAATTTCTTTGGAAAAATTGTCCCTGGAAAAACCCCAATGTGGGAAAAACTAGTTATGTAGATAACAATTTTATTATTAATTAAAAAAAAAAAATGATAATTACAATTTGCTTACCTCTCACTTAAAAATCTCCAATAAATTATCTTCTCTTGGAAAAATCGACCTAGAAACCACAAAGTTTCCCTTTTAAGAAACTCTCGACCTCTATGTTATTCATACATTTTCCCAACAAATCGCATGGGTTGATTGCAACTTGCACCTGCCTCTCGGAAAATAATCCTACAAGAAAATATACCTCCAGGAATTCGCCTAACCAACTTGCACTCCCTCCAAGAAAATCCTTCAGTAACTGGAAGCTAAATCGAGCCCCTCGGTCGCATGCACTGGAAAATTAGCTACTCACACTCTTGTATTCGGTCTCTCTTATGTTGATGAATTTGACCTCCTTTCACTGGAAACTGGAAATATTATGAGAAAGTTCCTCAAAAATTTTCCCCTACATCTTCTCTATTGAAACCCTTATGTTGATATCTTCCTTGCTCAAATTATGCCCTTTCTCTCACTATAATGAGGTAATTCAAACTCCCTTGTGTGTCTCTAAAATCCCCTTCAATTTACTCTTATGAACTGTTTACATGGGTTGGGTAGTAGTGTTGTGGACTATGTGATTTTGAACACCCATGTACTTAACCATAATACCAACTTGAGCCTCTTAAAGATTTCGAGCCTGACTCTGACCATAGGCCTTTGTCTTTAACCCTCAATCTTGTCATGCATACCAGCCACATACAGGATACTAGTGAAAGCCAAAGACACACTTGCTTCAATCTAAGTAATATATACCTTTCCATAAAGCAGCTAAAAAGGAATTTAAGTTCCCTGACTTATAATAACAATATTGATCAAATTTATCACAATTTTTCTACTACCCTTTCCACTACCATTTATGTTAGGCCCCTATATTACTAGTGTAACCCCTTATTGTTATTAGTACAACCCTCTTATTATATTGATGTACCCATGTAGTGCCCATATTGTTACTATTGTGCCCCGTAGAAGCCCACTATTGTTATTATTGTGCCCTTACATTATTATTGTTATGTTAACTTTGATTATATTATGACCCCTTAGACTCCTATATATAGAAAGGAGGTATTTTCATTTGTATCATCCAAGAATTGTTCATTTGTGTAATGTAAAGGAGGTTGCCCCCTTGAAGAGGCTGAATTCTAAGGCATTCAACTATCTTTTCTATCTTTTTGTGAGCTGGTTTCATAACATTTGGTATCAGAGCTTTGGATTCTAGGGTTTTGCTTCTCCAAATACATCATCGTGGCATTTTAGCTATAACTTTTTTTATGCGATGTTTCAGAAGCGAACAAAAAAACGTATTTGGGAAAAAATTGTGCTGAACCTCGGTTCCAAATTTTAGAGCTTTTCGCACTATATTTGTAGAGATCTGATCCGAGGAAGTTGGTCTTTCTGCAAACTCCTAAATTACATTCCAAACAGGTGACCTTGGGAAAATCGTCATAACTTTTGGCTTAAGCATCATATTGAAATTTCATAAGAAGTTGTAGAAAGAGGACAGACTGCAGTTTGCTGTGTAGATTTTTTAGATACTAAGGTCAAAACAGTGAGACGTGGCACTTCATACAAGTTCTCTCTTCTTGAAAGGTCTATAATTAGGTCATCTTGGGAGATTGTTCATAACTATTTCTTGGAGAATCTAAAATTGATCAGACTAGTGGCATTGGAAAGAGGACGCAAAGGGCTACTGCAGGTCGTAATTTCAGAACTGGAAGAACTGGAATTACAGAGTTATAGTCATTTCAAGATCAAGCTCCTAAAATCAAGAAAAGGCAATATGAGGAAGTTTGATGGCAAGGATCCGGTAAATTGGATACTTCAGATGGAGCAATATTTTGATCTACATGGTGTACCACTATTACAAAAGGTATGTATTGCATCTTCATATTTAGAATCGGATCAATTTTTATGGTATAAAGGGCTTTTTTCTCATAAACAACTTGTTACGTGGTCAATTCTCATGAAGGAAATGATAACACATTATGAGGATACAAAGAGCAACACCTTCTTTAGAGCAACCACAACAAATGGAAAGAGTAAAAGGGCTTTGTGACATAGTGGAAAGTAAAATTATGGCAACAAGGAAGTCTACCCCTCACAACTATAAATATGGAAATATTGTTTCTCCTAGCCTTTCACAACCTACAAGGGTTAAACCACAACAATTGGAAGAAAAAAGAGAAAAAGGGCTTTGTTACAATTGTGATAGCAAATGCAATAAAGGTCATAAGTGTGCTGAGAAGAAATTATTTAACATAGAGTATGAATAGGAGGAAGAAAATGATCAAGAAACATCAAAA
The DNA here is from genome assembly GCA_000404065.3 of Pinus taeda. NCBI lineage: Eukaryota > Viridiplantae > Streptophyta > Pinopsida > Pinales > Pinaceae > Pinus > Pinus taeda. The sequence goes on from APFE031620709.1 coordinate 81,630, forward strand.
GAAGAGGATATACGCCAAGACCCAACCCCAGAGAAAGAAGAAATGAATCAGACCATATCTTCTAAAGCATTGGCAAGAATTACAACTCCTCAAACTCTCAAGATAGAAGGACATATCAAGAAGAAAAAGGTGCAAGAAGTGAAAGATCACATCAAGACAGAAGAAATGAATCCAACCATATCTTGTAATTCATTGGTCGGAATTACCACTCATCAAACTATCAAGATAGAAGGACATATCAAGAAGAAAAATGTTCAAGAAATGAAAGATCACATCGAGCATCAAGAAATGAATCCGACCATATCTTGTAAAGGATTGGAATAAATTACCACTCCTCAAACTCTAAAGATAGAAGGACATATCAAGAAGAAAAAGGTTCAAGCAGTGAAAGATAACATCGAGCATCAACAAAAAGTTCTCAAACTTTTAAAGGATAATACCACTTTGTTGCAAAATCGAATGAAAAAACAGGTAGATCAACATCGTAATGAAAAATGTTTTGATGTAGGTGATTGGGTATTTTTATTGCTACATCTCAAGCAAGCTATTATGAGAAGGAAATGTTGCCAATACTACATGCACTTAAAAAATGGCGACCTTACCGATTGGGAAGACACTTCAAGGTAAAAATGGATCATGATAGTCTTAAATACTTTTTAGAACAACTATTATCATTAGAAGAACAGAAAAAATGTGTCACAAATATGTTGGGTTATGATTTTGACATCATCTATAGAAAATGGAAGCAAAATTTTGTTGCAGATGAACTCTCAAGAAAGGATGAGGATATGGAAGCATTGTTTTGTGTTATTTCTATTATCCAACTAGATTGGATAAATGAAGCAAGGGATGAATGGAATAAGGACGAAGAATTATGGCCACTTATTCAAAAGTTGCAAAAGATCCCAATTCAGACAATATTTCCAGAAATTGAAGAGGAAGGAAAAATCATATTGGAACCTGGAGCAATCACAGAAACAAGAACCCGACAACTACAAAATCGATCAATTTCAGAGTATCTCATCAAGTGGAAGAACTTACCCACTAAAGATTCCACATGGGAGGACAAGAATTTTATACAAAAGCATCAAGAACTACTCAAGGGTTGAGGACAACACTTTTTGAAGGAAAGGGGCATGTTAGGCCCCTATACTACTAGTGTAACCCCTTATTGTTATTAGTACAACCCCCTTATTATATTGATGTACCCTGTAGTGCCCATATTGTTACTAATGGTGCCCATGAAGCCCACTATGTTAATATTGTGCCTTACATTATTATTATTATGTCGACTCTGATTATATTATGACCCCTTAGACTCCTATATATAGAAAGGAGGTATTTTCATTTGTATCATCCAAGAATTGTTCATCTGTGTAATGTAAAGGAGGTTGCCCCCTCGAAGAGGCTGAATTCTAAGGTGTTCAACTATCTTTTCTATCTTTTTGTGAGCTGGTTTCATAACAATTAACAAGTTCTCTACTGAGGTTTCATATAAGAAGATTAATATAACTTCCAACCCTTAGTATGACAAAGACTGTAAAAGTTCCAGGAAACCTATTTGAAATGCTCCTAACGAAACTGTAAAGATTTGAAATATTAGTATATACAAAGCCCTCATTAAAGAGAATAAGCAGTCATATATTAATAAGAGACAAGAGCATCTTCTTCACCTTTCTAAAGTTGCGCCCATAAAATTTTGGTAGAATGTGCTTATTCGTAAATCTAAAGATAATAATTCAATCCCCTTAGAAAAGTGGGACATCTATGTTAAAAAGTTGTATGACTCCCAGATATCATGGAAAACATCGTTAGCACTCCTATTAAGGAATATATCTTTTCTCTTGAGGACGCTGAGTCGGGAATTAATGAGCTCACTAGTGGGAAAGCTAAAGATATTGAAGGATACCAAGATAATATCTTAAAGCTGGGAAGATCTATCCTCATTTCTCATCTCCATAAGATTCTCAATTTGGCTATAAAGCATGGCTTCCCTATGCTTTGGACATAAAGCCTTATTGTGCCTATCTTTAAAAATAGGGACAAAATTGTTCCCTCTAACTACAAGACCATTATGATTAGCTACATCTTAGCCAATCTTTATGGTTTCATTTTGGATAAGAAGATTAGCCATTAGCTTGAAATCCATTGTGAAAGAGCTAAAGGGCAAGCTGGTTTTTTGGAGATACCACTCGACTATCGACCATCTTGTCACTCTTAGGATCATTGCCAAGGAGTGTCGCAATAGTAAAGTTGATCTCTTTTGTTGCTTTGTGGATTTTAGAAAGGCCTTTGACACTGTTCCTCGAGATAAGCTTTGGAAAAGACTTGCTGAGATAATGATTCCTCCTGAGTTAAAGATTGTTGTGATTCACCTCTATGAGACAATTGTTGCCAAGCTTAAGACCAATGAAGGGTGGTCTAAAGATATTAAATGCGATATCGGGGTTAAGAAAGGGTCTCCCCTTTCCCCTACCCATTTTGGTATTTACATCAATAAGCTAGAGGAGTGTTGTGAAATCACAGAGTGCAAGGGGACCGAACTTTTTGGTATTATCATTATTCTTCTACTACGACAATGATATCATTCTTCTGGCTAGAAGGCATGAGGACTTGGACAAGCAGCTTAAGACTCTTCATGACTATTGCTCCAAGATGGGTATGTCGATTAATACCAACATGACTAAAATCATGATAATTAAATCCAAAAACATCACCCACGGAAATTCCATCTATGATAACAATTGCTTGGATCATGTCTCTTCTTATAAATATTTGGGTATTGACATTCCTTATCAGTTAACTGGAATTAAAACATTGAGAAAAGGATTATTAGAGGTTGGAAAACCAATTATGAGGTTGAAAGCAATTGTAAGGTTACTGATCATTGTATTTGGAGTTAAAAAAACGTTCCTCTTTGAGACCCTCGTCACCCCTATTGTCCTATACGGTTGTGAAGTCTAGGGTTGCAGTATATCCAGAGAGTCATTGAGAAAGATTGAGACGATTCAAAAGCAATTAATAACCTATAATCTCAAGATCAAGGGAAATACCCCTATCGTATCCTCCTGATCGAAGTTGGCCTCTTTGCTATTGAAAGTAGGGCTATGTTTAAGTATCCAATGCATAAGAAGAAGCTTTACAACAAGTAATCTGAGAGGCTTCCTAAAATTGCTTCTAACTTTAGTAAAAATCCCCACCTTCACCTCAAGCGTGGGCGGCATAAGGATGCCTAGCCTTGGCTCAACCATTAGGAGATAAATTAGGAGATCATCTTGGGAAGCAAGGATAGTGTCAAATATACTATCACCTCTAAATTTAAGGATAAGTTATGGGATGATAAGGAGTTGGAGGGTAAAAGGAAGTTAAGATATTATAAGGAGGTGATCAACCTCACCCTTAAGAACCAAAATTATCTTTCTGTTTTGACCAATTTGAAGAAAAAAATGAACATCACTAAGATTAGAACTAATTCTCATGAGCTTCGAAGTGAAATTGAGCAATGGTCTACTCCCAAGACTCCTTGGGACGATATAATTTGTCAACTTTGCGATACTAAGAGGGTGGAGGATGAAAAACATTTCTTTTGGAGGCCTTCACTCACATTTGCTGTTATTTCTCTAACATCTGTCACAGTTCCAATCTTCTTGACTTGTTAAGTCAACCCAACTATAGTGATCTTGGTGCACTTCTTTCCCTTTTTTTGAGCACAAAAATAAGATTCTAAAGAATTACAATTAGATTCTTCTTCTTCTTAAAGTATGATAGACCACATTAGTTTTAGTAGACATTAATCATCATCATCACTATACTATTTAAATTAAAACTAATTTTATTTTTAAATAATATTTAAAGTTAAAATAAATTTAGGGAATTCATTTTTCTCGGATGTTAAAACATAAATTAAAAACTCTAACCTCAAAAAATACCTAATAAAAATACAAATTTGCATCATTTTGTGTTACTAATTTGCATTATTATGAAAGACTAACTAATATAACTTTTTCCTAAATAAAAATATTGAATCAATACGCAATAATAAATCATAAATACACATTAATATATAATAAATCATAATACCTGTCCTAATTACTAATGATATAATAATATATAATAAACATCACCACTGGTCAAAATAATAATTTCGTTTCAATATTACATTTATGTATGTAGGGGGGGCTAATTAAAGGAGAGATGCCATAAACTGAACTCTATAGGGGAAAGAAGGATAGCGTGTAAAAAATTTAAAAGAGAATAAATCGATGAACATGTCGCCTTTCTGAATTAGGGCTCCATAATTTAACTACGTACAAAATTTAATTTATAAAAATATATATATATATATATATCAAAAAAAAAATTATAATTAACTACTTTTAAAAATTATATAATTAAAAATTTAACAATACAAAAGAATTGTCAAAAAACCATCTTTGCACAAATACGTTTGCATGCACATTCCGAACGAAAAAAGCTCAATCGAAAAAAACTAGGTTTAAGTTAAAAATTAATTCATCTTTGTGAGATTTTCATTAAAATAAATTATTGATTTTTTTTTTATTGTTAAAAAAAATATAAGTTATTTCAAGTATATTGGTGAGACATATTTACATAATTAAGTATTATTGATTTTTTTTTTAAATTATAATTTCTAGATTTAAGTAAATTGCTTAGGAAATTAGTAATTTCTAACTTTCTATAATCAAAGTTATATATTTAAAAAGAGTGATTTAAAAAGAATGATTCACGAAGCTTAATCTGATAGATAAAATAAATAACTAAATTCAAAAGAGTTATATATAAAAATAATCGTTATTTCGTAATTAACAAATAAATAAAAAAATAGTTTAAAAAATTCAATGGTCAAAGCTATTATTTTACAATTAAAAATTTAAAAGTAAAAAGAGAGTTATGATACCAAAACCAAAATGATAAAGATAAAATTTATTAAATAATAAAATCTAGAAAATTAGGATCTCAATTGATCAGGGATAAGCATGGAAAAATTGTTTGAAAACATCCTCATTATAATTAATCTTAAATACAACTAATATCTCCACAAATTGATCATAGAAGAAAATGCTAACAATGTAATCATGTTTATGAACCAAAACATATCCCAATTCGAGAGATTTTCTATACATTTTTTTTGCAAAACAAAACATGCAATGTTATTTGAATGAATACCACATGAAAATGGAGAAAGTTAAAGATTGAACAAACCCCACAAAATTTTCTCTCATACCGAAAGAGAGAAATTCCTCAAACTATGGTGGGATTCTTTCATATCTCCTCACAATATAATAAAATTTAATAGTTATTAATAGATTAAAAATTAGGGTAGTCATATGAATTAAATATAGTAAATTCCAATAGCCATCAATCCATCATAATAATAATTCATATGTGTGTGTGATGGCGATGATGATAGACCATGATTAATGTTCAATGATATGGTCTATTAGATCTTAAAAAAACAGTTAATTGAGATTATTTAAAATTTATTCCTACAATAAAAAAGGAGGGAGAGAAGCATTTCAGGGTCATTGTAGTTTTGTTGATTCAACAAGTCGAGGAGGTTGGTAGCCGATAAAATGTTTTGGAAATGAGAGCAGATGTGAGTAAGGGCCAGATAATTCAAGAGAAATTGTTTTTCATCTTCGAATCTCTTAGTATCACAAAGCAGGCATATTCTCTAGTCCCAAGATATCTTGGGAGTAGACCAACCTTTGGTTTATGATCATCATTAATAATAATAATAATAATATTCTTTTTACCATGATCATTAATAATAATAATAAGAAATAAAGTTATAATTTAGTTTATTCTCATGGTCTTTTACTTTAACAACTCATAATGAAGTAAGTGTTTTGATGCTTATTATAGATTAATGCCTATCGGTATTTACAAATCATTTGATTTATATGACTACCAAAGTTAAATTAAAGTTGTGGTCAATGCTAGAGCCAAGGAAAAAAATTGAGTGAAAAGTAAAAGCTTAAAAGAAACACAATTCCCATGTAGAAGATAAAAATAAAATCAAGGAAGAGGTTGAATCCAAGAAGAAATAAGAAACAAAGAAGAAATTTGAGAAAAACATTGAAATTAAGAGAGAGAGTTGAAATTGAAATGGAGAAAGATAGAAAAAGCTAAGAAAAACAAGAAGCTAGAATTGAAACTAAAGAAAAAGTAAATATAGGAACTAGTAAAAGAGAACTTGAAGATAAAAGTAGAACAAAATAGAAGAAAAATAAAAATAATACTCAAATTGAAAGGATAAGAGAAGAATGAGAATAATTAGCACAGAATACCAATGCCAATGAGTTCAATAAGTAGCATTGATACTCTTCACAACCCAAAAAAGTCTTCACTACTAAAAAATGTGCCACTAACTTGGCTCCAAGCATGGCTGTAGGTGGTGATGGTTCTATTCCAAATCTATTTAATGAAGTTGTAAATTTGAAATTGCTTATATTTGATAAGCCCATGAAGCAAGTAATAAGGTAGAGGCACAAATATATGGGAATTTCTTTGGATTATAAAATATGCTTACTAATGAGACCATGGTGATGATCATAAAAAGGTTGAACTTTTTTTATTATTATTATTACTATTAGTTGAGCCACTCTTAAAAGCTAACCTTCATATGGTTATTGGCATTGAGAAGAAGATATAGGATTATGAGAGAGATATCACCTTGCTAGAATATTGGTTTAACTACTACAAATTTAGTAAATATCAAGTTTCTGATTTCATTGATTATGCTTTTAGGGTGTAAACTAAATTAAACACTATACAAAGATAATTTTATGATAGTACAACATCTACAAGTCCAAGGCCAAGATCTTGTTGATGCCATGACCCATATCCAAGCATGGAAGCTTGCCTATCAATAATATTAGCTATAGTTTGAAAAAGTTAAAGATGGGTAATCCATAGAAAAAATCTCTCATTTGAAATTCCTATTTTCACTTCAAAAACCTCAAAAGAAATGAATTTCGACCTAATATACTAGAAATAGATATCACATACTGCCCTTAAGGAGATTACACATGAAATAACAAACTTTTCTATGATGTTATACGTCATAGAAAACATGGAAAACCATTGCTATTTGCCCTCTTTTGGACTCAAAATATAATTTCTTTACATAAGCACAATATCTAAGGACATGGAGGATTGTATTAGCACTAGGAGGAAAGGTAATATATCACTCTCTCAGATTGATTAAGCAAATATCCAAAGGTTTATGAAAACCCCCACTAAGGACATAATATTGATCAAGACTTTATGGCCTAAGTTGGAGAAATTTGAGAAAAGAATAAAGAAAAGTATTACAGCATATGAATCTTCCTTTAAACAACTTAGTTATCCTGATATGCTCTTAATAAAAAAATTGAGGCATGGAAAACTTATATAATAAAAATGGAGAAAACAAAGAGAAGAAGCTTCATTGAGCAAATTGAACATTCTCCTAAAGGAGGGTATTCAAACAACTTAGGGAAGGAGGAGATGCGATGGAAGAGACTTGAGTAGGCAAGAGAAATTGAATATCAAATGAGAGAAAATGATAGTTTGATTAGGGTTGTGGCCATGATAGTTTGATTAGGGTTGTGGCCCTGTTCCAACACTAGTTGATGAGCTTGTAGATTTGGAATTATTTATTTTCAATAAGAAAATGAAGCAAGTAATAAGGTAGGAGCATAGATGTAGGAGAATTTAATTGGATTACAAAATGGTGCTCACTACTAAGATCATGGTGATGGAGGTGGTGGAAGAGATCTGAGTAGGCAAGAGGAATCGAACTCCCTAATGAGAGAAAACGATAGTTTTATGGGAGAACCCAACAACTAGGAAGGATATTTTCCTTGACTATGAGCAATATGAATTAATTCGCATGTCTATAACCATGACCATAGCACTATAATAAACTATTTATTTTCAAACTTTTTCCAATATGCATCTAGTCTTTTAGGATTTTGTGTTTATTCACATGTTAACTTTCATGCTAAGGATATGACTCGTGATATAGTTGGTGCTATGTTTCTTCCCTTGGATCCATTAGATTTGCCTAGGAATTATTTTGCATTTTTCATATTAGAGTAACTACATTTAATTAATTGCACTTCATAAAAGTATAAATGGTGGGTTGGGGTACATTTGGTAAAACCCTAAAATTGTAAAGATTATCATGTCAAAGTTGGAATAGATGTCTTATTCAAAACAATGCAAGGTCTAATTGAAACCTTTCACTGGAGAGAACCCCCACCAATTGCATAGTGACATGAAACCCTATCAACACAACTCAAGGTTGTAATTCAACGAGGTAAGTCTTGAAGGCCAAATTTTCACATGTAATTTGTGATCAAATTCAAATCTCGCATGTTTCTCTTTTGAATCATTGCTTTGCACTGATTGTAATACTGTATAAACTTCACAAGCTTGTACTTCCTCTCAACTAAAACCCTCATAACACAAATTAGGTATGCAAAATCTAATGGTGTGTACATATAGTATGACCATAATTCTTGACAAGAAAAAATGGCTTGTCTAGACTATTACATACATTGACATCTACTCTCTCTAACTAGTGGCAAATAGAAAATGTTTTCCTATGTTTTTGTATAAATATAAATTTAAAAAGACTTAAATATTTAAAAACATTTTTTCACTCATTAAACATTCATCTCTATTTATCTCTCTATATCGTCTACTTTTTAAAAATATCTTAAAAATTTCTCACTACCCATCTCAATATTTATAATGGCGTCTCTTTAAAAACTTCTTGACTTGAAATAAAAACGACCATGTGTACTTTCCTTTTATGAATGATTTTTTTTATGTCCATAATTTTCTTGTTTGAACTAAGGGAATTGGGAAATAGGTTGGTCTAATACTCTTGTGACACAGGGTTGATTGGGACTGTTAACACTATAACACTTAAGTCGTCCATTTGACCAGGGGTAGGAAATAAGGAATGTGAACATGGAAACTTGTACTCACATTTACTTCATATTTTCATGAGCCTACCAAGTAAACTTCCATTAGGACTTTCTTATACCATATTTATTTCCATTTTACTAATGATTTTTCCTTGTATCTATAATTACTTCTCTCTCATGTGTTGTTGTTCTTATGCAATTATACATTACTACAAATTAAATAACATGTAAATCAAACTCCGTGCTATCTAACAAGAAATGTCTAACTTTTTTAATAATATATTTTTATCTTTACTCATGAGATATAAATTAATTAATTTAAGTTAATTAATTTAAGTGAGGTTTAATCCCATAGAGTCTTATGTTTAAATATAATAAAATAAAATTTGAAAATAAAAACCACTTTTAGAGAAATTAAACTCTCTTAAAAAAAAATCCAAACGCACTAGAGTTTTATACAATCCTATAACATCCCACTATGGAATTTTCCTTAGCATCCTGGTTAGTTCTTCCACTATGGAATTTTCCTTAGCATCCTAGTTAGTTCTTGGAAGAATAGCCTTTGAAGAGTTGAGAAGGAGAATAATTAGATCAAGTTGTCGGCTCATTTGCCCACAGTAAACTTAAACCATATACTTCTTTCGCAACCTTTGAAGCCACTCCTCTTGGTCAGAATTCAAAGCTTCCCCTGTCGCGGAATTAAAATAAATAGCACTATTTATGTTGGTTCTGAGTCCAGAGCTTCCTCTTCCTCTGTTAATGAGCACTATTAAGGTATCAAATTTTCACTACAGAAACAGAAAGAGACGAGATCAATTATCCACCTTACAAAATAATTACTAAGTATCAAATTTTCAGTACAGAAGGAGACGAGATCAACTATCCACCTTACAAAATATATCAAAAACTATGGCGGAAGTAAATGGATATATACCAACTCGGCCGAAGGTATCGGTGCTTCCAGATTTGGTTATGAGATTACGTGAATCAATTTTCAATTACAAAATCACCCAGAACAACGGTGTCCTTATCCATTTAAAAATATTGCAAATTGTAATATAAAGGACATTGACGTTATATAGGGAACAAAATAATTAGTCCCCTGGACTATTACAGTTCTGGATACATTCATGTATGTGCTCGGAAAATAATGAAATAATGGAACTTATACAACAGATTAAGTACACATAAATGTATGTATAGGGAAACCAACTAAAGAATGGAGGTCGTAGAGCAGAATTGAAGGAACAAAAGAATGGTTGGAAGGGCAGGGTATCTAGAATTCATCATTCAGACTATGGAATTGAGTTGTCGAGGGCTCATTTGCATTCCGCGGGCACCCCCTGGGGGAACCTGTTGGTGTCAGCACAGTAATCATAGATCATATAGTTATTTCGCACCCACTGGAGCTTCTGCTCTTGGTTCGAATCCAAATCTTCCTCTGCAGCGAGATTAGAAGTAGCTGCAGCATTGAAGTTGCGGAAGGATGCAACAAAAGGGGCTTTACTCCAGTCTGTCTTGACGAGTCCACCTCTAGTCGCCCAATCATCTGCATTCCAAAGTGTCACGCCCTCAACCTTCCTATTTTTTTTTGTTGAGTGCGTGCGGCACTACCGGGCAAGTTGATCACTTTGCCTATAGACTACGCCTTCAAAACTCGTTCCGCTGTCGCTGCAAGAGTATTCTTTTATAACCGAATCTTAATTCTATAACCGAACTTCATATAATTAATTATAATTCCGTTCCAATTATAAATTAACAATCCATATCCAGCAACATAAAACCATTCATCAATATTCACTTAGAACAATATTGAAACATGTAAGAACACATAAGATATTTGGCAGGGCGACTCTCTCCGAATCTGCCCAAGACTTTTATTAATCCGAATTCCAATGGTATACAACCCGTGTACCAGCACTAAGCTACGGTCACACGATAGAACTGTCCGTTTGAGAGGTCCGTGTAACAGTCATACGACCCACGGCTTCTACAAACTAATTGATAATTCAATACACCGAGAATTACAACGATCTGGGTATCGGCAATCCGCCCGGCTACCCGATATATTTTATAACACAGGTCGTATCAATCCCTGACCTGTACAAAACACTGTCGCTGGTTCACACCCCGTTCACCGAACTGTATAACTGTATTTTTATTTGTGAGTATAGCCAACCCGCGGCCCTCGCTATACCAATACACAGATTCGTATCCCTGCTGTCCAAGTGTCACTACTACGCACCTTATCGTGCTCGACTGTCCAGCGTATACCGAACCCTGTTCACTCGACCTCTATCGTCTTCGTTCGAACCACAGTGGCCTACATCTGTCCGAGATGTTTATCGACCTCCCACTTCGTAGAGAAGACTTGATTGATCACCGAATGAATGATGCCTCTAATCGTCTTGCTCTCTTCATATTTATATGCGTCCAATCCAAATTAGAGAGGGGTGTCGGTGGTAGGCCGACCCCCATTTTAACGCTTCGACGCCCACCGCTTTGCCAAGCCGACGCGTCTATTATGTTTTTAATTCGTCGAGGCCCTTATATTGGCGGGTCGGCCTTTGTTTACAAAGCCGACCACGCCACATATAAATCTTCGTGCCTTATACCTTATACCCGCGCGCATTCACTTTAACATGGATCATTGCTTCGATGCCTTTCGTCGCTGTTTGTCCACGATGACCTGCGCTCGTTGTTTCATGTGCCCGAACTGTCCTAGCAAGACTGCTGTCGACCCGTTCGTTGTTATGTCATGTTGCCACGTCCGAACTGTCCTGCTGATGTCGTTGTCGACCTGTTCGTCCATGTCGTCCAACCTGTTTATTCATCCACTTGTGGAGTCGTTCACCCGAACTGTCCATTGTGGAATGCTGCCCGAACTATCCCTTGACCTGTTCGTTCATTTGTGTGTGTGTTCGACCGCCAACCATGCCGTCGCCCAAACACCATTTTGCCCGAACCGTCCCTCGTTCGGTTGTTTGTTGTTTCATGTGAACGGATAGGAGAGTCGCCCTTCGTGCGCGAAGCGTCCGGTCCCCGGGGCGTTACATCCTCCTCCACCTTATTCCGTTGTCGTCCCGACAACCCCTATACCATCGTGTCCTCTTTGGTCCCCCATGTCAAGTCACCCTCCTGTTTCGTAATCCTGTGCACGTCGCAGGAGTATGCATCCCATACTATATCAAGTCGGTATTTAGACATCGACTCGGCTCCCCGACACTTCAAACCTCCAAGTCCACCATGAATGGATATGCTGTCCGAGTATAGATACTCGTTTCATGATCCCTCCGTCGTTTCATGGGAACCCCCATTTCAAGCGCCCGTTGAGACCACCGACCTGCCCAAGTGTCATCACGGGCTCACTGCCTTGGGCAGTCAACAATGAGCCGGACTTCCCGTGTTTCTCAAGATGAATGTAGAGGGGAGGAGCCAGGGGGCTCTCTGCCGATCCACTCGATCGTACCCGCTTCATCCTCATCTTCCAAAAATTCCAGCCTCTTTGTCAATTCCAAGATGCTGTCCGAGAGCGACTTGATAACCAAGTCCTGTTCGACAAGCTTGGCCTCCATGCTAGCCAACCGCTTATCTGCCTTTCCACTATCTTCTACCTGCATCCCTCCTAGTTTACGCTCTGTCTTTGTCACCCCCATGGTGGGCACACCTATGGGCACATCAGACCTCCCGTCGTAAATATAGAGTTTCCTTAAATGAGGTACAACCATTGCTTCATACTGTTTCATAAATTCCATTCCCAGCACAGCCTCATAGTCGTCGATCCGAACGATGGTGAAGTCCACCTTGCCAGACCATTCACCGAGTGTCGTATCCACCTTTTCCGCTATGCCAAGAATTGCCGTTGGAGGGGAGTTCACCGTTTTCATGTGTGCATCTACTGGCACAAACTTAAGGCCTAGCCTCCTCACGGTATCTTCGCTCATGAAGTTGTGCGAAGCTCCACTATCAACCATAGTGAGTACTTCGGTCCCACCAACCTTCATGCGCACATACTCCAACCTGTGCCTTTCCGGGTCCCTCCTCGAGGTAACTTCCGTCGTAGCCGATGCTCCGAGGATCTACATCATCCCTGCGGAGGCATCATCTTCTTCATCCATTTGAGCAGCAATGACCGTTTTCGGTTTAGAGGGGCAATTCTTAACCGTGTGCGGTCCTGCACATAGCCAACACTTCAAGGGTTTCTTCTCCCTTGGAGCATTATCCGTCTTCGGAGTGTCCTTCCTTTTCTCCTCTTTGGGGTTTCCAGACTTCTTCTTTTCATTAGAAGTCTCATCGTAGTGATCTACAAGTCTATCCACCGCAGCAAAGGTCTCTTCGAGCGTCCTGATCTTTTGCCTCTTTACTTCGTTACAGGCCCATGGCTTCAACCCAATGATAAAGTTGAAAACTTTATCCTTCTCAGCCATATCCGGAAGTTCCAAAACCGCACTCGAATATTCTTGCTGGTATGTTTGCAAGCTTCCCGTCTGCTTGAAGTACTTGATTTTGGTCCTTGCCTCCCACGTTTCATCCTGCGGACTGAAATGTGATTGCAAGGCTTTCTTCATCTCGTCCCAGGAGGTAATGTCATCAGCGCTTCCATGAGTGATCTGATCTGCCCTCCTTCTCCACCACATCTTGGCATCGTTCGTTAGGAATTGAGCTGCCAACTTAACTTGCTCTTCACCCTTAGACAGATTCAGCCTTTCTAGATATTGCTCCATGTCCCATAGAAAGTTGCCAAGAACTTTCGCGCTCCTCGTCCCGTCGTAAGATTCAGGTTCTTTGACTTTAACATGAGGCACTCCTTCACCGGAATGGTGCCTCACAGCCCTTTTTAACACTGCAATCTCGTCCTGGGCTTCTTCAAGAGCCTTGCTTGTTTTGTCGAGAGTCCCCCTCAGGTTCCCAATTTCGGCTATTCCTTGGTCCCTTGACTCTTCGAGCTTTTCCAGCTTTTCCTCAAGATGGGTACACAAGAAATCTGTGTATTCGTACTTCGTCTTAAGTTCGTCATGCTGCTTCTCAAGCTCCTCATGCCGTGTCTTAAGATCGTCGTGTTGTGTTCGGAGCTCCTCGAACTCTTCCTTGATCTTTGAGATGGCCTCTCGCTCTTTGTTGAGCGAATCCATTCCATGATTCCACGAGTTTTCCAAAGTCTCCATTCTGTCAATTACCTTGTCAGCAAATTCGGGAGTCACGTATCAGCGGCTGCCAGCCAAAAACATAATGAATAATCGAAGGGCATCGTGGCAGCCAAAGTTTTTCACACCGCGTTCCAACCTTACTGGATTGCTTTGACCTCCGCGTGGGGCATGTTCGAAAGTGATGTAATGAAATGGATTGAAGAGCTTAGAAGAAAGTAGAGGAGTTCATTCAGAGCTCCAGGTGGCTACAAAATCCAACTGGCAATTCAACTATCCGTACAATTTCTACATCGAAATACACCTGCTTCCTACTCCGACGCGCTTTGCTTTCAGGTAACCGCCTTTACTGCTCTTGATATCTTTATTCGATTCGGTAAAGTATAATCGAGACCTTACAAGAAACTTAATTTGGTTCCTTTATAATAATATTATGTCCTTTTGCAAACCTTCGCCGCCAGAAAAGCCTTATTGTACCAACTCCTGATAATGACACATCGAAGTTTCCTTTCATATAATTAAATTTTCTTAGAGACATTTACAGTTGGATAAGATTCCAATTACTGTTCAAGTCGAGCGTGCGGACTGGAGTAGGTGCATCGAGTGCTTCGCTTTTAACATCAGAACCAAATACCGTCCACTTTGGAATATATATAAAATCAATTGTTAAATATTGTTTTAAATTATAATGAGAGATAGCCAAAAGAGAACCAAGTACTTCGTATTTTGGAATATATAATTACATATATAAAATTTATTTTGGAATATATATATATATGTTAAAATTTAACAACAAAATAATAATAGGGAAAAAAAATGAAATGGTTTATATTAAAATAGTAAAAGAAATTGTTTTCTTTATGTAATATGAAGTGAGTTTAAATTAGAATTGTGGAAAAAAAAGAAAAGGATTTCTTTGTAAAGATGGTTGAAGAGAAGAAATGTTTGATAAAAGGTTAAAAGAGTATTAGGGTTTTGATTAAAATGTGATATATATGTATATATATAGATAGATATAATGTTGTAATTTTTTAAACTATAAATTATTTTATATTAAATTATAAGATAATTCTCTTAAAAATTTTGGAATTCATTTTAAACAGATTTTATTTTATTTATTTAATTATTTTTTAAGGGTACTCAAGAAGTGATAGATGGGAGGGGCATGACTATTGCATCATAAGTATAAATTAGGATGAACATGGCACAACGCCTCCCCTTTGATGTTTCATCTAAGTCATTTTGTTATGGACCGCTCCTTCCAGCACGGTCCTTCGTGAGCTCACGAGATTGCACAAGCTAACAAGGATTAATGCTATTAAACATGGACATTAACTCAAAGGACGACTCCATTCTGACATCCCTTGCACTTGGAGATATTCCCAAGACAGTTTATCATGCAAATTGGTCATCACATGTAGTGGAGGTGGCTTCATATGTGTACTAGAGCAGTTCCACACAATGTGCAGAGTAATTTTTGGTCCAAGCTATGATACAATCGAAAGTCACAGCTCTTCATGGCCTCTGCCTCTTATAGTTAGCATTCATTGCAACAAGGTGGTAAGATTTGGTTTAGATTCCTCTATGTATTTTGTGATGGTAATTCATTGTTGTTTCCATCCAAAACATGGTTCTTCCCCAAATTTTAAATGATCACTCCTACATGCTTGTCGCTTCCCTCTTCGATCTAGGCTTTCCCTATTTTTTTCTTTTGTTTTTCTCTGGCAATAAGGTCTTAGTGTGCCCCCCTGGTCACTCCCCATTTCTTTTGGGAGCCACGTGTCATTTTGGGTTTGTCTATGGTCTTACAACGATCCCTTTCACCAAACCTCTCTCCTATTGCACACTCTTCCACGACTCCTCTGTCATTGTTCAAGCACTTCAATTATAGATCTCTCCCACTGCTTTAAACTCACCTTCCCTAGTTCCAGATTACAGGTACACCTCACCCATTCTCAATTTCAACCCCAACACCTGATTAAACCTCTTGATTACTTCGACAACACACCAAAAGCCTTCAAAGAATGACATACAACAGGGAAATGGGAACTCTTGAGATTAGTAGAGGGCGCAGTCCTCAGTTGAGCACTTTCATCCTCATACACCATAGCCAATAGAAGCCAAAGTTTTTGACACAAAGTAAGAGATCCCAGGGGAACGAGGTTTCCTATCGAACATGGAAATCTCTTGTAAAATAACAAATTGAGTTTCGAATGTCCATCACACAAGGGGTCATTTTATCCATTATAATGTATAATATATACATAATCTGAAACATGAAAATGTTTCTTCAACAAGTATTCATGGATCAAAACAAAACACAAGATGAAATTCTACTAATGCTCGATGACATTCAACTCACAACATGGGATTTGATCGAAAAATATAAATAATTGAGGCACACTTGGGCCTCCCTCTGAATTTGGGTTGATCACCAAATAGTAGCAAAGAACCCATTTTTGTTGAGGAGTTAGAATCCCTTGAAACAGGTTAATGGTTTTCGCTCACATTTTCTCTGTCTACTTTCCTTATTGGTTCATAGCAGCTCTAGCAGGCCATAAGCCTTGTAGGATAATCTCTTTAATTTTGAAATTTCAAAACACAAGCAATTTTTGAATGCTCAAAGAATTTTTGTTTTCCCACTAGTCTGGTTTCTCTAGTGTTATACTAGGGAAAAGCAACATATAATGTTTTTTGACAAACTTTAAATGAAACCTCTTTTGCTTACCCAAAAAAAGGAGATTGCTTCATGGAATTAGTAATTCAAGTTCCATCAATTTGTATGGTTCAATTTTATATATTGGAAACAATAAATCAAGAAGCTTAAGTGATGGATTAAAAAAAATAAGTAGAGAAAGTTTTCCTAGAACCCTCAACCCAACCTCTCTTAAAAATACTAGAAAAAAAGGATTGTCATGTAACCCTCAACTCAAAGTATCTTATGAGAATCAAAATTGTGAGAGACATCCATTAGAGTAAAAAACCTATAATACCAATAGACAAAAGGACAAAGATAAAACCCATTAAATACTAAAATTGAAAATCTAAATGGGAATACTCTATTAGATGGTGTCCAAAATTCAAAGAATAAAACATGAAAATGGGGAAGATTAACTATTTAACAAACCCCACATTTTTATCTTTGGTTCCAAAAGAGAGAAAATCTTGTAACTTTGGTGGGATTCCTTCAAATCCCTCTACAATATATGTTACGATATATAATAAAATATAGTTACTAATACATTAAAAATAGAAATGTCCAAACTATTGAGACTAAAGAAGATAACATTTTCTAGTTTTTCTCATTTAGAAATATTATCATGATCGAAGAGGAAATACACCACAACATGCTTGGTGAGAGATAGAGATGATCACAAAGATAACATGGAAATTAACTTTGGTTAGATTAACTATGTATTTGTTTTGAAACTCCTAAAATAATATGGATTTATTGAAAAATCAATCTTAAGAATCTATGCATTCATAAGAATCTGATGGATGGATCCTTTAATCGATGGAAGGATTGCTAAATTCTACTAAGTAACTAGGGAAATTTAGTGAGGTTGTTATCACCTTCATTTTGCTCACCTACAATATTTAAGTGATTTTTAATTATATACATTATAAACGATTGGTAACACAATTTAATACACTTGAAAGCATGGTTTATTGTCTATTACATATCACACACCTTATATCATGCACCCTAGCCAAAAATGAAACTAACCAAATCAATGCTTATTCAAGGTTTATGGTTCAAATGGTGTGATGGTATTGATTGATATCCTTCGATACTTATGTGAGTCATATTGAGATCATGTCTATTCAAGACTTCCATCTCATCGATACTTATGCATATGGTCATCCTTTTGGTGAAATCGAGCACATGGAACCATGCGTAAAGTTTGGGTATTCCCACTTGAAATAACTCTCATACAAAATTGTTAGAAATTATAGAGTGATAGAGAGAGACAAAGATAAAATTAACAACAATAGAAAGAACATATTCCCACTTGAAACAACTCTCATACAAAATCGTTAGAAATTATTGAGAGTGATAACTAAGAGAGATAAACTGACCAATAATAAAAAAACACATAAACATAATGTTTATCGTGGAAAAACCCCAATATGGGAAAAAATTAGCTAAGAGAATATTCTATTAATCTCGTGGTCAAAATCTAGCCAAGCTAGCCATGTGAGACTTCACGACTCACCTCTCCTAGCCACTTACAATGAATTCCTCCCAAGCCTTTAAAGGCTTCATTACATGCAATCCATAGGCATAAAATCATGATCAAGAAAAACTGCATGCTTCATACCACGACTATTTGATTGAGAGACTTTAACTCTTTCATTCAATCAAGTTTACCTAGAACCCACCCCTTAAACATTGAATTGGGGTTTCCCTCGACCAAAGCTAGCAAATTCATCCAAGTGAGCCAACATCGCTCACCTCTAGGCCCCACCCCTCTTAAATTTTATATCGTGTGTATTCAATAATTTGACATGCTCCCTATCACCTAGGTCTAACTCTATACTTTAATGGTAATTTCCCAGGGGGTACGCATGCTTTACCAAGTCTTATAACCACATTCCTTTTACATGCAACTAAAAAAGTTTTTGACTCCATTATAATTTATTACTATTATTGTTGTTGTTTGTAACAACCCTCGGTTATATTTCCATGTAAAACGAAAATCAAACCAAGGTCATGAGACACATATTTCAAGTTGAATGGAAGGGAAAACATCACACGAGGGGTCACTTATGGTTAATTATTTATTGGATATGAAAATTGGCATTGGCAAAAGGCAAATGGAAATAAATGACAATTAATTTAGGAAATAAAGGAACATAGGAGAAAAGGAAGATAAAGAGACAAGAATATGCATGCAAGGGAAATTAGAGAGAAAATAAAGGAAAAGGAAAGGAAGGGACACCATAATCAATGATAAAAAGGAACATGAGAAACAGTTGACACTTTTTTTATCAATTTCAAAAATCGAACTCCAAGAGGAGAAGGAGAGCACTTGGACACAAGAAAGAAAAGGAAAAGCAAAGGAAAGTAAGGGAGCACAAGAGGAAGTTTGGAAAATAGAAAGTAAGGGCAAAAAATAGTCGTGGAATTGCAAGTAACAATGTGCATGTGTGATTTGGCTTGTGGGGATTTGATGCGTGGGGCATGCATTGGTTTATGGTTTATGCTTGTTTTCATTGGAAAGAGATTTTCTTGGATTGATAATGGTTTACAACCTTTCCTTTGCCATTTCCTAGATGGCCATGATGTACTGGGTTCCATATTTTGGTTAAGCTTTGGATGGCTAGTAGATTTTGAATCCTGGTTGAGGTGGTCTCAGGAAAATTTTTAAGGGTCGAGAGTAGAGATTGGATTTCTCTTGGAACTCTTGACAGGTGAGTGGAGACAATAAAATTCCTCTAGGTATGGTGAAGAAAATATGAGGCATCCAAGCTTTATTGGTTTTGGTGATTTCTGGACCGATTTAGGTGAAATCATTGTGGTCAAGGGTTGACGCAGTTTAGCCTCTGGAAGCCTTGGTTGGTTCAGTTTTGGCTTATCCCATGTGATCCCACATTCATGCTTGGAATATGGCACGAGGGTGATTGGGTTGAAAGGAAACGTTGGTTCGACCCCAATCTATGGTCGGGTGGTAAGTGGAAGTCCCTGACTTGGTTGGCGTTTGCATGTGGTAATATGTGTTGATTCTTATTAAGATTAATGCACACAAGTTCTGATTTTATGTATGATTTCATTACTGGTTTATCATGGTTCTATTCTTGTTAAATGTTGGTTTTATGCATGTTATATTTATCAATATGTGATGTCCTCTTTTTATGGTTCTATTCCATGATTTGATAGGCTCTTGGTTATATATTTGAATGCATAAGATAACATGTGTTTGTACAACAAGTAAGAGAGGGAAGTGAGCCTTCCTGATGATCCTCGGATATTTCAATGAATCAATGAATAGATAGGCATTCAGATATTTCAATGAATCAATGAATAGATAGGCATTCATATGGTGGCCCTAATTTTTAATCTATTAGTAACTATTTTTAATTATATATTTAACACATTCTAGAGGGGTATTGAAAGAAGCCCACCAAGGATTGAGGAAATTCTCTCTTTGGGTATGAGAGAAAAGTTTGCATGGTTTGTTCAATCTCTAATCTTCTCCATTTCCATTTCTTGTTCAATCTCTAATCTTCTCCATTTTCATTTCTTATTCATTGAATTTTTTGAATTCATCTAGCATTCCATATTTTGTTTTGCAAAAAATTGTAGAGAAGATGTCTAGGGACAAGGATATGATTTAGTTTGTAGATATGACTACATTGTGAGTTTTTTTTCTTCTATGACATATTTGTGAAGATATTGGTTGTCTTTAGGGTTAATTATGTGATTTAGTTTGTAGATATCACTATATTGTGAGCTTTTTCTTTTATGACCTATTTGTGAAGATATTGGTTGTCTTTAGGGTTAATTATAGTTGGCATGTTTTCAAACAATTTTTTTCTTGCTAGTTAAATTGAGACCTTAAGTTCCTATATTTTATTATTTAATGAAAATTTTCCTTACATTTTATTTCTTGGTATCATAACTTTTTTTGTTTCACTTTTAAGTTTTTCATTATAAAATGGATATCTTTAACAATTTGATTTCCATGAGAGACATTGGATTGAAGACCTTAGAACAATCTATTTACCTAATTTTTTTAATCTATTGCTTAAGATTTTTGATTTATTGTTTTTTAATCTTTTTAGCTAATTATTTTCATCCATCACTTAAGCTTTTTGATTTATTGTTTTTCAATATGTAACATCAAGTCATACACAATTACTAATTCCATGAAGCAACCACTTTAAATATGAGAAATTTATATTTACTTATATAGATTTCAAGTTTTTATAAAACCAATTAAAAACTTATAATTATCAACTTATATTAATTCATGATTATACCAACAATTTCCAAAAAATATTTTATATAAATTATAAGTAAAATTATATAGTATGTATTCTTATCTTAACCATCAATATGAATAAAATTTCTATAATATTTAACAAACTTTTATTTATTTTATTATTATTATTTAACCTTTTTATTTATTGCTTATTATTATTTTTTATTTATATTATATATCGAAAATACAAAGTATAACAATATTTTTTATGATAAAAATTCATACTATATATATTCTCCAAAATGCAAAACATTTGGTTCCTGTAGGAAGCCCAGACACTCGATTCACCCAACCTAGTGCGCTGGCCCGACTTGGAAAAGTAATTGGAACCGACAAACTGTAAATCTCGGAAGAAAATTTTAAATTTATTAATGGAAACTTCAAGATGTAGTTATCAGATGTACAAAATAAGCCTTCTGTGTGGGCGGAAGTCTGAAAAAGACATCTTTATACAAATTTTAAATCCTAAATCCAATGTTTTCGGAACGTAGAATCGATTATTAAAGGCGGATACAGGAAAGCAAAGCGCGTGGAATAGGTACAGGAAGGAAGGCGGTTGTTGTGTCGTTGCTGTGTAGAAGTCGTACTAAAAAGTTGAAAAGCCAGTTGGATGTCGGAGCTAACTCTGAATGAACTCTACCTCCATTACTTTCTTCTCCGCATTTAAATTCATCTAATGACTTCTCTCCTTTCGAATATGCCTCACGCGGAAGTGAAAGCCATCCAATAAAGTTGGGACGCACTCCTAACAACTTTCGCTGCCACGATGACTTTCAATCATTCATTATGTTTGCCTGGCGATCGCGTATACTTCTCTCCGTTGTTTTTTCTCGCGGTTGTTTCTCTAGGTGTAATAATAATCATGGATAGATATTTTTTTTAGATGTAATAATAATTATGGAATAAGTAAAGATGTTTTTTAGCTAATCAACCAACTAAAAAAGCAGTTTTTGAAAAAAGTTGAAATATAAATTATTAGATTTCACAGTTTTAAAAACAAGTGTTTCTTATAATTAACTCAATATATTCATGTATAGGACCACTGCTCTCAAGATTACTAAAAGACAATAATAATAATTTTCACATCATTTTAAGGGTAATGGCCTTAAAAGTCATATGTTCTCAAAACCACAATGATACTATTTCCACAAGTACAATCATGTAGTTAGTTTTTGCATTTGTTAGAAGAGTTTTTTATTGCACTTAATATTCTAATGGTTTAGTTTATATTTAAACCAAACATATTAGTACCAGCTAAAGGTTTTTCAATGAATCTTTTGTTAATAATCTGTGTTGTTTAAATGAAAACTATTATAAACATTTCATTAGTTGCTCTACTTATAGTTTTCACTTTAAAATCTTAGAATTTTTTTTCATATTCAATTATCACTTTTAAGTTTGAAACATCCCTTAATCAAATAAAACTAGATGTTGAAAATTAGAAACAATGATGACTAGATTGGCATGAAAGGTGATGCTACATAGGGCAGATGGTTTAAATCTTTTTAATGGACTACAACAATGTCAATAGATGTTGGTGTTAAGTTGGGTGATGTAGTGAGCATGGACTACATAGTTGGACTCAAAATTCCTCAAGTGTTCATGCACAAAATAAGGATTGTTATAACATGGTGATAAGATTTGTGCATCATATGATCAACAAAATAGGGAACCAAAGAACAAATGACAATCTTCAATCACTCCAAAATTGTAGAAATATGGTGATAAAATTGAAATTGCTCAATAAATTTAATTGTAAATCAAGAGACACAATTCTACGACCCAAACTTAGTTAAATTCTGCCTCAGCTTGAGCCCCTATTTCCTTGTGCAATTCTCAGGGAAATTACCCCCCTATTATTTAGAAAGTTCCTCCAAAATGCTTGCACAATCCCCAAGGTTGATCATCTGAGTGCATGCAACACTGCAACACTTGTACACTCAAGACTAGTCTACAACTTATGTTCATGGAAAATTTTAAGGGCGAAATTAAAGGGTTTTAAATTTTTATTGGGTGATTTTTTTTTAGTACATTGTTACAAATAGCCTCAAATTTATTTTATAAAAAAATTAGGTATCGAGGTTAACCCACCTTAGTTTAAGGGAGAGGGTAAAAAAGTAAATTTAGCCCTTGAAATTAGGAGTTACAACCTTCCATTCACCCTAATTTTCAAGAATATGTATTTATGATAGTTCTTTCATTCACCTGTATTTCATGGTATTGAGATTAATTTGGAGAAAATGAGCCTCATTTTTTGGAACAAATGGTCACAAAAGAATAATTCATCTTTATTTGAAAATTCAAGAGCTTTTTTGTGATGTCTATTTAAAGATTGAATAATGTTCTTGCCATCTTCCAAGTTTGCATCTATTTAGTCATAATCATATCTAATGAACGAGGTTTATTTGCAAATTTGTAGAATTTGAATTAAGAGGTCAAGATTAAACACAGTGGTACAATATTGTTCGTAAAGTATTGAAATTTGAATGAAGAAGTCGAGAATCAGTGTGCAGTGGTACAGATAAGTCGGTGTATTTTTTCTACGTTGCAATTTCTTTTGCATGCTCACCCTTTTCCACTTTTTTTTTTTCCATTTTTGGGAACCATAACGATTTTTGTTTAGAGAAGTATTGAGTTTTCATAATAAAATAAGTATCATTGGTTATCTCTATACATCAATTTCCACTCATCGTTAAGTCAACAACTATGAAAATTTTAAAAATCTCCATTCCATAAAAGTAATCCCTTACATTCCACAATCAATACAACCCAAATTCCATCAATTATTTTGTTACTTACCCTTTATCTTCAATGTACACTCTATGCAAATTACCCTTTATCTTCAGTGTACACTCTATGCAAATTACCTTTATCTTCAAAGTAGTTGTTGTTATTTGAATACCAAGGTGATAACAGTTTGAAAAAATCTACCAGAAAACCCTTTACTGGAAGGCACCCTATTAAAAAACAAATTTCACTATAATTGTTTAAGTTTTATCAATTTCGTTTCTATAGGAATGGATAAAGTAGTTGTTGTTATTCTTGGGATATTAAGGATAAAGTAGGTGTTGTTATTCTTGGAATAGTAAGGTGTTGATCATTTCAAAAATTTAGATGGAACACAATTGAATGTGTAACACCCTCCTCCCACATCTACCCAAGCAACAGGCCAACCGGGGTAAACATGCAACGAGAGGCCACTATGATATGATTTGGCCTCCTAAGTCACGTTAAAGAAGTGGAACCCATGGAAAAACAACATAAAAACTTTGACCATCATCACTACGACCCTCAGGAAAGATCCTAACCTTTTTGTCAACCAACCCCTGGGTCCCACTGAGATTTTGGAAAACTTGATCCCTTGATGCTCCCACACTATGGGCATGCTAGTGTCGAGGGACTATTTTTCTTAGTGTTGTGCAAGTGTCCCCGCGATTTGAGCCACTTTTTTAGGCCTAGAGCCTAGGTCACTACCTAGAATTGAATGACACCTTCATAACAACAAGATAATAGGGAAATGACAATACACATGCAATTACTTGAATAAGGCCTTGATTAGACCCCTACTAACCACGACAGGAATTTCGTCAAACATATAGCGAATATGTAATCTACAACTGTAAATAATAGATTTGCGCATAGCGGTATCATACTTAGCTGATAATCGCTAAGACACATTGATGCCTCAACACATTAATTGCCATTTCATCCATTAGGTCACATATATATTGTTCATTCATTTACAAGTAAAAAAATGATGAGATCCATACACAACTACTATCATAAAAGACATATGTAACTAACATAATAACAACATAAATATCAATGAAATCACAATCATATGATCCACATATAAACCATTATAATATTCATAGAAATACAAGGAGAGATACTGACGCAGGGTTACCCTTGTTTTACCCACAGTATGCATATTCCTATGCATAAACTATTTTCCCCAGGAATTATATGACCATCTGGTCAAATATTCAGTATAAATGAACAATGTTTTATGGCCCCTTTAATTAGAATTCATGTGGCATCAATTCATTACAATAGCCCAGTCTTTATTAAACCCTTTATAATAGATGACACATAAAACCACATAAATCATACCTTTTCGTGTT
Source organism: Pinus taeda (assembly GCA_000404065.3). NCBI lineage: Eukaryota > Viridiplantae > Streptophyta > Pinopsida > Pinales > Pinaceae > Pinus > Pinus taeda. The sequence continues at coordinate 106,826 of APFE031620709.1, forward strand.
TTCCTCTGCCTTAGCACATTTTCCAAGAATTTCCTTTATCGCAATCACTCATTGCAGTTGTCATGGTCATACAACATATATGCTCTTATCACCCGTCCGAATCCGATATGCTACTATTGGAAGCGTTTAAATAATGCTTAAGCCTTAAAAGACTCGGGACAACACTTTAACGGAATACAAAGGAAATACATTAAAATTCTGCTTCGAACCACATAAGCAGATCTCAAAATCTATACACTTGCATTCATATTTATCGTCGGGTCCGCATTCCATATTAAACCTTCCACTGTGTTGCTCCTCCTTTGATATCCGATCGCTGATGCCTCCGATCTCTGATTTTCCTAATCTCCAATCAGCGTTTATCGCTATAAGCTATTGGCTATCGCACCGTCCTTTAGTTCTTAACCTTTGCGATATGCGATTACATCTCAACTGTCGATCAGGCTCGTGATCCGATGGTTGATGATTAATCACATGATCGCAATCGCTTATTTCCTTTGGCCATCCGACAACACTTGAAGGGTTGTTGCCAATGCGATATTCCTTTGTCTCCTCTGTGATTGGATCTTGGCCGTTGATCTATGAGATGTAACGATTGCTGTGCATTGACACTTTAATCCTCCACTACTCTGTTTACTTATGTTTTTACACTATTCCTTCATCGTTCCACTATGGTTTCGGGTTTATTCAAGATTTTGGTCCCTCGGCCGTTCCACTGCGCGATTCCTCCTGAGATTTGGCTTTTGTCTTTCTAATGGATTCAACGATCCATTATGATCTGCCTCTTCATGTATTTCTTTGTGTAATCGCCGAACTTCGCCTGCAACTCTTTGTTACACAAAATATGCTAATTCATTCATTCATCATTCAATATTTGATAACACACTTATGAATTTGACTCTCTGTGCATGTATATATCAACAAACAATTACATAATGAGACTCTCCATCTCTCCTCGGCCTGATCTTCTAATTTAATGGCCTCTATCTCATCATCTGCTCGTAGGCTTACAATTTCATCAACTAGCTAAATTTCTAATTCTCTAACTCTCACCTCTTTAACCTATGATCATGCCTTTTAGGCTTACATTTATACAAAGGGATTCTAAAACCGATTCTTGGTTTAGATCCATAAGCTTCTCAAAAAAATCCTAAAATCTCTTTCTCATCCCTAAGGATTCTCTCAAATCCACTAAATCATGAACTAACTCCTAATCTAAGATTTACAATCAATTCTCAATCCTCTCATCACTCAACTATCCTAAATCTCTCATGTTCTCCTACATTCAAGAACATTTACAATTATGCCTCACAATATTCAATTAATTCCTATTCTCATTAAAATCACTCAAAACATTAAATAACTACACTAATTCAATACTTAGGAAACCGACTTCCTTGAAACACAAGACCCCCTATGTCTACTAGAATACAATAATGACACTGCACTGAATGCTCTTGCATCAGATTCCCCAAGTAAGAAAATTTATGACTTCCTAGTCATAAGTCTGGATAATTGATTCCTCCTAGATCTGAAACTTTATTTTGTAACCTGTTTTTACTTGTCCATTGTTCTATTGCTACTGTTTTCTGCTGCTGTTCTCCAGGTCTCCACACCTTATGCTGCAATGCTCCACTTGCCTTGCTTTCATAATCTATTGTTGTCTTCCTCTTGTTGTCACTCCTTTCCTTTCTTGCATTGTCTTCTTCTAAGACACTTTCATCATTAACCTTCTTATCAGTTCAATCTCTCTGTCCAGTATATCCTCGGTCTGCTGATTGTCTTCAACTCTTGATTGCTAAACTCTCATTATTGCTGCCGCCCTTACATCCTTACCCTCTTCTTTATTGCTATCTTGCACCTTTTCAGCTACCGTTATATTGTCTTTCACAACAATTTCCTGCTTCTGTTTCCTGTACTTATCAACTTCTTCTTGATTATTATTTATGACAACTTCTTTGTCTGGATTTAAGAGATCTGTGGTTTGTATCTTTTGAATCAGTTACCAGAGAATCCACAGTATGAACATCTTTATGCCAACGTTTCAAATCCCAACTGGGATCCATCATCAGGACTTATGAATGATGATAAAAGAAGAGCTGCTTAGAAGGAAATAAATAATAATGCGGATAATAAATTTTTAGGATCAACAGAATGTCGACTGAATGTTTATTTAAATTTATTTATTAATTAATTATTCATTCAATCATTTATTTATTTTATTGTTGAAGTTTTATATATTAATTTTTAACAGGTGAGTGATATATAATTTCAAATTCAAACCTAATCGCAATAATAATAAATATTAAATAATGTTTATAATAAATTTTTATTTTATTTATTTTATTTATCATTTGTTATTATGATTTTGTTGAGAATGTTATTTATATTTATAAAATAAATAGATTTAAAGAATAGAGAATAATAAATGTATTAATAATAAAAATTCTTGAATTAATTTTTTTATTAATGATAATGATTAATATATTAATTAATTGTTATGTCAATTAATATACTAAGCTAATTAATATAAAAATAAATGTTAATAAATCAAAATTAATAATGTTAATAGATATTAATAGGGTTAAAAATTAATAATACTTAATTAATAGTGTTAATATATTAAATTAGTAATACTTATAATTATTAACAAACATTAATATTAATAAATAATATATTAATTAATTGCTAATATAAAATAATAATATATTCAATAATATTAAGAAAGTAAATAATGTTAATATTAATAATCAATATTATTAATAATATGGATAATAAATATTAATAATATTTAATATTAATGACTAATATCAATAAATAAATAGTAACAAGACTTCTTTGTCATTCTTCTTCAACAATTTATCCTCAAGACTTATCCTCTGTTCTTCTAACTTCCTCCTTTGAAAGTCTAATTCCCTATATAATTCAATGATTTTACTTGGATTAAACTTTGGAAATTTTACACAATCTGCCATTTCTTCATTTGTGATTGATCCATCATCACACGGTCCTTCTTCCTTTGCTAAATCTTTCTTAACATCCTTCAGTAGATGTTCTTCCTCTTCTTCTTTCATTTGGTTGTCCACGTGTGCCAAATATGTTCCAGTTTCTGCAATAACATCTTCAATTATAAGACAATCATCATAATTAAAAATATAGGGTCTCTGTACCTCTTCTTCCTTTGACAACACTTCAGTATGCTGCTCAGATCTCTCTTCTTCTGTCAGCATATCAGTATGTTGATTCAAACTCAAAGAACTCTTGAGACTGTCAGCTAGTCTCTCTTTCTCATCATCTGTTTCAATGATGTCTACCGGCACTTGTCCACTGTAGCAAACTAATTCTTTTCTAGTCTCCTTGTAATATTCTGCTTCAAAACTTTCATTTTCTGGAAGGTACTCTTTCATGTTTTTGACAGCTTTAAAAGACTACCTATCTTCTTCCAAACCTGCAACAATACACAAATCATTAATTTTAAAAATACAAGACCTTTCGGTCTCATTTGATGCTTCAGTCATCAAGTCTTCTAGCTTCTCTAGATCATTCACATCACTTTCAAAAAGTAATGGTCCAAGTTTTGGTTCACATATTGAAACTTCAACATCTCCCTTTTGTTGTAGCTCAACTCTTTCGAGCTTCTATGTCTTCAATTTGACATCTATAATCTGTTCAAGTTCCCTTAGCTCCTTTTTTAATTGCATATTCACCTACTGATTCCTCTTCTCTTGTAGCCTTTGCCACTTCACTTTCTTTCTCATGATGTAACCATATTTCTGTTCCACTTCATTTCTTTGCAACATTTCCATTAATACTTCAAACTGAACTAATATCTCAGCGATTTCTCTACCATATTCTTCATCACTCATTCTCATGCCATTTGTCTTAGCATCTCTTTTTTTTTAATCCTTGGTTGTGGTTTCTTTCAGAACCTCTATTATGACTGTCACTAGTCATCATCCTCTTTATCTCTATGAGTTCCTCACTCCCTCACTATGAGCTTCACTAAAGCCTCCACAACAACGAGTCTACCTTGTTACCACTTACCTCACCTTCTCAAAAACACAACTGTCCTCTTTATCCAATCTTTGTTGGAATTCCTCAAGGTTCTACCACATTTCTGCTTTCACTTAGAAACTCTTACAAGCTTCCTTTATCTCTTAGCAATTCTACCCACATCCTTTGTGGAATTTCCTTTGTGATTTGCAACAATACCTCTACAGTAACAAGTCTCCTCCTTGCTACATATGTCTCACTAAGCTTCTCTCCTCTGAGCTCAGTCTGTTGGCATTTCTCTGGTTCTTTCCTTTGGAACTAATTGAGCACTCCTCGCTCTAGGTTGCTGCAATATTCTCACCTTCCTCTATTGCTATCTGTGCATCAATATAAAGACCACAACTCTCCAATATTCAATTCAAATTAAAATAAGAACATATCACCTCACCTTTAAGATCTCCATCTGATGTTGTCCTCCCATTCACCTGCACTTTTTGAATGGATTGTTCTTTCCACTAGCCTTCAACTGTATCTTCAAACTTTGTTACTTCAAGAGCTTACAAAGTCCCTCTTACAGTTTGACTACTGTAATCCTACTTTAAAACTTCATTCATTCAATATCTGCTAATCATTAGACAATTTGCATACCTTCACCTACCTTCAGGATCTCACCATTTCTGCAAATCTGTTTCAGCAGATCTTCATACTTCCAATGCAAAAATTATCAATATTCAGCCACTGTCAATCAGCTTGAGAGTCTGATTCTTTCTTCCAATATTCTGGCTTTATCTTGGCAAAGCTTAGCTATCAGCAACAATTTCTCCTTTGCTGAGGTTTTTTTCCACTCAGAAATCCTTACCAGTTTCTTTCATTACTGCTTCTTAAGACTTGATCTTCTTTTGCTAAGATACTTCATTAGCTACAACTATCAATCTTCAATCTATTTCTTTATCCAAAAAAACTCAATTCATAGTTAAATAAAACATTACCTGCATGGTTTCTCCACCCACTCTTCACATCCGAGTGAATCTCCATTCTTCAAAACATCGCTGTAGATTCTTTATGTTTCTGCAGTCTCTTCTTAATTCTTACTCACCCACCACCAAGAACTTAACAATCTCCCAGCTTTACTCTAGTTGCTTCGCTGTCAGATTAGAATCTGACCTCCCTTTCTTGCATACACATCTTTCCACATATCTTTGTTCTAAATTCTTCCAAAGAAACTTTCACACATAATTTCTTTGTTCAGCTCTGATACCAAATGACGTAGGGCTATCCCTGCTTTACCCACAGTATGCATATTCCTATGCATTAACCATTTTCCCCATGAATTATATGACCATCTGGTCAAATATTCATTATAAATGAACAATGTTTTATGGCCCCTTTAATTAGAATTCATGCGGCATCAATTCATTACAATAGCCTAGTCTTTATTAAATCCTTTATAATAGATGACACATAAAACCACATAAATCATACCTTTTCACCTTTTCCTCTTCCTTAACACGTTTTCCAAGAATTTCCTTTATCGTAATTACTCATCGTAGTTGTCATGGTCATACCACATATATGCTCTTATCACCCCTCCGACTCCGATATGCGACTATCGAAAGCATTTAAATAACACTTAATCCTTAAAAGACTCGGGACAACACTTTAACGAAATACAAAGGAAATATATTGAAATTCCACTCCGAACGACATAAGTGGATCTCAAAATCTATACACCTGCATTCATATTTATCGTCGATTCTGCATTCCATATTAAACCTTCCGCTGCGCTACTCCTCCTCCGATCTCCGATTTTCCTGATCTCCGCTCAACGCTTATCGCTATCGGTTATCGGCTATCGCACCATCCTTTAGTTCCTAACCTTTGCGATATGTGATTACATCTCAACCATCAATCAGGCTTGCGATCTCACGGTTGACAATTAATTGCATGATCACAATCGCTTATTCCCTTCGGCCATCCGACAACACTTGAAGGGTTACTGCTGATACGATATTCCTCCGTTTCCTCTGCGATTGGATCTTGGCTATTGATCTATGAGATCTAATGGTTGCTGTGCATTGACACTGTAATCCTCCACTACTTTTTTTACTTATGCTTTTATGCTATTCCTTCAATGTTCTACTATAGTTTCGGGTTTCTTCAAGATTTTGGTCCCTCGGCTGTTCCATCGTGCGATTCCTCCTGAGCTTTGGCTTTGATCTTTCTAACGGATTCAACGATCCACTATGATCCTCCTCTTCATGTATTTCTCTATGTGATCGCCAAACTTCACGTGCAACTCTTTGTTACACAGAATATGCTAATTCATTCATTCATCATTCAATATTCGATAACACACTTATATAAATTGGAATTTGACTCTTTGTGCAAATATATATATATATATATTATATATATATATATATATATATATATATATATATATATATCAACAAACAATTAAATAATGAGACTCTTTGTCTCTCCTTGGCCCGATCTTCTAATTTAATGGCCTCTGTTTCATCATCTACCCATAGGCTTACAATTACATCAACTAGCTAACTTTCTAATTCTCTAACTCTAACCTATCTAACCTTTGATCATGCCTTTAAGGCTTACATTTATACAAAGGGACTCTAAAACCAATTCCTGGTTTAGATCCATAAGCTTCTCAACAAAATCCTAAAATCTCTTTCTCATCCCTAAGGATTCTCTCAAATCCACAAAATCGTGAACTAACTCCTAATCTAAGATTTACAATCAATTCTCAATCCTCTCATCACTCAACTATCCTAAATCTCTCATGTTCTCCTACATTTGAGAACATTTACAATTATGCCTCACAATATTCAATTAATTCCTATTCTCATTAAAATCACTCAAAACATTAAATAATTACATTAATTCAATACTTAGGAAACCAACCTCCTTGAAACAAAAGACCCCCTATGTCTACTAGAATACAATAATGATGTTGAGCTTAATGCTCCTGCATCAGATACCTCATATTGATGATGAAAAATCCAAACCGGGATGGGACTTCCATGTTCCACCCGACCATACAATGGCTGAGCCAAATATTTCTTCAACCATTCACCCCCATGCCATATTCCAAGCATGAATGTGGGATCTCATAGAACACATCAATACAAAACCATCCAGGGTTTCCAAAGGCCAAACACCTCAACCGATCAAATAGTGATTCCACCTCATGGTCAGATATCCCAAAACCATCATCAGATTGGTCTCTATCCAAGCCTTCCAAGGCTCAAGAGCGTTTGTTCCAACCAAGGAACCAAGACTAGTAAGTCAACCCATAAATTTTATCGGGATCTAGAGCGTTTGTCCAACTAAGCCTCTAGGACTAGTAACTCAAGCCACCAAGGGCCCCAGAGCATTTTTCCAACCAAGGCTACGAGACTAGTACCTCAACCCAAGTTGTTATAGGGCTCCAAAGCGTTTGTCCAACTAAGGTTCCAGGAACTAGTAGCTCAACTCAAGCTAAGGAAATATGAGAACCAACAAAAAAAACAAGGAAATAAACCCACAATCTCCATGGCTATCCAGGAAATGGAAAGGCTAGGAAAATCCATTGTCAATCTCGGCCATCCTCCATGCTAATGAAAGATCATAACCAACAAACCACATGCATATGAAATTCATGCCAAAACTATTAAGGGAAAAAATACATGCAACTCAGTACTTGCAACAAAAATCCACTGTAGCTACTGATATTGATGTCCTCTTGCACCTTCTTGCTCTTCCTTTGGCTTCTTGATCCAAAATCCAAGTATGGCATACCCTGCAAGAGTGCTCCAAGAAAACTCTAAGTATCCAAGGTATGAGAGAGAGAGAGAGAGAGAGAGAGAGAGAGAATAATGATAGAGCTCCCAAACTGAACTGACAAAAGGTTACCAACTGATCCTCATAAGCCTTTTTATGAATAAGGCCTCTATTTTCTTTATTTTCCATAATTTTTCTTTAATTTCCTCCTCACATGCAACCTGTGACCTTTCACCTCCCTTTTCTCCTAATTTCCATTATTTTCATAAATAAATGTTCCAAAAATGCCATTTTACTTTTCAAAGCCTTAGCCATTGCTTTTTCGAAATTCCTTAGCCATTAAACAATCACCAGTGATCCCCATCACTATGCTTTTGCCCAACATTCAGCTTGGAATAAGTGTCCCATCAACCATGGTTATTATTTTGCCTTTATTAACTTTTATTACATGGAATTTTCACCAGGGATGTTACAGAACCCCCCCAGAGGAACATCGTCCTCGATGTTCAATAACACTTATAACCACAAGACTACTGTAAGCAAAATATACTGCTGATGGAGCTTTATAACTTAGCTCGTTGCAGTATTTACTATGATCAACCCACTGAGAAGCAAACCATCATGAAAACATAACAAACATAACATCATAAAGACATGACATCCATACCGCTTATTGGAGCTTTATAACATAGCTCATGGAGATATTTACATCCATATACATATGTACATATAACAACATCACCAAAACATATACCAAGACATATACCAAAACACCATATCAAAACTACTTTGCCTCAACTGGCAAACAAGGAAGGATACATAGCCCGCATTTGATCGACCATCTCCCATGTAGATTCGTCGGGCCCAAAGTGCTGCCATGGCACTTTAGCTTGCTCGATTGCTCGATTCATAGCATGAGCACCTTCTTCTGCAATATACACTAAGGCTCCGACTAAAATTCTCCATCTGGTTACACCTGCAATACATACCAGTCAATCACATGACCAACATCTTTAACATACTTCTTATGTAATGATACATGGAAAACATCATGGAATTTCATTGTTGGAGGCAGTGCAAGTCCATAGGCTATTGGCCTAATCCTCTCAATAAAACCTGAAGGGTCCACAAAACCATGGTGCCAGCTTGGCACATGATCCAATCTATAAGGAGCTCTTTTTTGGTTTGATGTGCAAGTACACCTATTCCCCAACCTGGAACTCCTTGAGCAACTTGTTTCGATCTGCATAGCTCTTATACCTATCCTATGCTACCTTTAGATTATTATTTATAATCTGCATCTCCTCTTCCATGTCTGCTAACGTTTCCAGTCCAATCAACACCATGTTAAATGGGTCACTCCAACTGATGGGAGTATTGCAACTTTTCCCACACAAGGCCTCAAGCAAACTCATCTTCAAATATTCCTGATACCGATTGTTATAAGCGAGCACTACTAGTGGAATATACTCTTCCCACTTTCGATGTTGATGCATCACATACATCCTCAACATGTCCTCCAATATCATGTTGACCCTCTTTGTTTGTCCATCAATATATAGATGATAAGCTGTACTGAAGGCCAACTTTGTGCCTAAACCTGCAAAGAACTCCTACTAAAACTTGGAAGTGAACTTTGCATCCCTGTCTGACACAATCTTCTTTGGAATACCATGCAGTCTAATCACATCTATGAAGAATACTTGTGCTACATTACTAGCCGAGAAAGTAGAATTCATTGGAATGAAGTGTGCAACCTTTGTCAACATATCCATAATAACCATGATGGAATCATGTTATCTCACTGTCCTCGGGAAACCTATGATAATGTCCATGGAAATGACCTCCCATTTCCACTCTAGAATCGAAATCAGTTGCAACAATCCACCTGGATTCTTATATTCTTTCTTCACATGCTGACAATCAAAGCTCCTAGCCACATACTCTGCTACATCCTTCTTTAGATTCAACCAATAATAAAATTTCTTCACTACAGTCAATGTCTTCTGATAACTGAGTGACCTGTATAAGGTTTCGCATGAAACTCCCTCAAGATCACCTTCTTGCACTCATTGTTATCTGGCACGTATATCTTGTCTCTGAACCTAACCAATCCATATGTTGTAAGGCAATTGTCCACATCCTGTGGACCTAGACCTGTACATGTACATGTACCTATACTCTGCTGCAACCTGTGCATAATCTCCATATACCTGACATCTTACTTACTTACCTACAATATCCTATCCTATAAGCCAGTCCCATAGGAGCCCATAATTGCTAAGTGATTTACATGTATCTACCTACTAAGAGCATCTACCACCTTGTTCTCTTTACCCTTGGTATATTTGATCTTGAAAGCGAACTCACTGATCATGGCCAACCACCGAGCCTGCCTACCATTCAAGTTCAGTTGGTCAAATAGATACTGTTACCCACTGTGATCACTCATCAACACAAATCTCTTGCCTAGAAGATAGGGTCTCCACATCTTCAATGCATGTATGATCACTCCCTACTCAAGATCATGCGTGGGGTAGTTATGCTCATGCTCATTTAGTTTTCATGAGTCATAACATACCACTTATCCATCTTGCATAAGGAATCCACCAAGTCATTTCTTGCAAGCATCTATGCATAATACAAACTATTTGTCTGGATCCACAATCTTTAACACTGGTGCATGTGTCAACAACTGCTTAAGCTACTCAAAACTAACCTCACTAGTCTGGAAATTTGTCTTGTAAATGTTCTCCTTTTTGATGCGTACCTAGTGATATTCGGATCTCAAATCCATCTTCGAGAACATTTCTTCTCTATTCAACTAATCAAGAAAGTCATAAATCCTTGGTAATAGATACTTGTTCTTGATGGTCACTTTGTTCAACTACTTGTAGTCAATGCATAATTAGAGAGTCCCATCTTTCTTTTTCACAAACAAGACTGATGTGCCCCTAGGTAATACACTTGGCCTAATGTATCCCTTGTCCAACATTTCCTTTAACTGTAGCTTCAACAATACCAACTCAGGTGTACTCATCCTATAATGTGTTTTTTATGCTGGAGCTGCCCGTGGCACCAAATCAATAGAGAGGTCTACTTGCCTGTGAGGTGGAGATTCTGTAATGTCCTCAGGAAATACATCCTGAAACTACTGTAGAACTGGATACCTGCTCAACACATCTGCATCCTCAACTTCCTTCCTTTTGTCACCAGAAATGTGCACTACGAATAACATACACCCTTTCCTACGACTGTGCTTTGCCTTCATAGTTGTTACCATCCCAACTGATGTGGATTTCTTCTTTCCCTGTAAGACTCTGGGTTCTCCATTTTCATCCAAGCACTCAATGGCCTTATCATAACAATCCACCTTGGTTCTAAGAAGGTACAACCAATCCATGCCCAACAACATAATGTATGATCCCAATGGTAATACATTCAAATGTGATATGGTAAGCATACCATTCATATCAAATGCAAAAAATCTTACCCAATGATGAACTCACTTCTTTGTACCTGTAGCCCACTACAATAACCACGATTCTGCATGCAATTCCTTGCTCAAACCGCACTTATCCACCAAGTCAGGAATATCATAGCTATAATTAGATCCAGGGTCAATCAAAATATAAATAAGTTAATCACAAAGCTTACCATCCATATGAATGATAGGTGCCTGATGGTCTGCATGTTTGTTAGCCAATGCTGCATAAAACAAGGAACACTCTGACCAACATCCCCAAAAATATGTGTCTCCTGCACACTATATATCTGAGGCCTACCACCTTGATACTATAGACAAGATCTCTTGCGATGATCTCCTCCACAAGTCCAACGCCACACAGGCTCCTTATTGTGCTCCCTAGATCGACGCCCCTGTCCACTATCAAATGCATTGAACTTCTTAGATGGCATTGCATTCTCTTTATTACTTTAATCTTCTGGTCTTACTCACTTCTTGTCCCATTTTCCCTTATTCTTTGCATTACCTTTCCAGTCTGGCTTAGTCTCAAATTTTCACTTCAATTGTTCATAGCAATGCTTTAGCTTTCTGATGGCCTCCTTCAATGATATAGGTTCATCAAACTCAATTATGTCTTTGAATTCCATTGGTGACCCACTAGTGAATCTCTGAATCTTGGCCTTATCTTCCTTGAGGTAAGAGACATACCTCAATAGCTCTAAGAACTTGCTAGTGTACTCGTCATCTATCATAGATCCCATCTTTAGCTCATAGAATTATTTTTCCTTGTCATCAAGGTATCTCTCCAATAGATACTTCCTCTTGAATAGCCGCTCAAAATCACTCCAAGTCAAGTCTTCCTCATGTATACCTATGACATTCTTCACATCTTCCCACCAAATGTCTGCTTTACCTTTGAGACTAAATGTAGCGACTTTGACTTTCATGTTCTCTAAATAGTCATGTAGCCTGAAGAACTTCCTCATGCCAAGAAACCATGCCTCTGCATCTTGTGATTTCTTCACCTCTCGATCAAATGTAGGTGGTTTTGCTTTCTTAAACTCATCTGGAAAGTATCCATTATCACTCCTCCTATAAAAATGATAACGATATTGATCATCATTCCTATCAGAAATAGAACTAGAATGGTACCTGTGTTTGTCACCTCTTCTATCGGAGTGTCCAACAATCTTCCATCCCTCACTATGTCATCTTTATCCAGCCTGTGACCACCATGCAACCTACTACCATACAACCCATTAGTTTTGTCCTCCAACTCATGGTTGATCCGAAGTGGTCCTTGTCAATGCAAATATGACAAACTCTAAAGAATCACTGCATTTACCTCTGCTAACTTCTACTGTGCCTATATGATTGTCATTATCTACCTTACAACTCCTTATTTCTTCCTTTAAGCTTCTTACTGTATCTGCGAAATCAGAAGAATTCCCAACACCATAATTCTCATTTGATTCATAAGGAGAGTCTTTGTAGTCTACCATCTTGCTAGCTATTTGATATTCTTCCTGTAAGGTATATCACGTCAGCTAAACCAAATCACAATAAACCAACGTACATTAATATAGCTTGGGGAGGATACCTTGTTTGCAAGATTGACAAATCAACGTGACACATGTATAACATAATCATGACAACATAAAACATAAACATATAACCATGCAACCATCATTCTAGCTAGGGTCTAGTCACCAATGGATGACCTTATCAACAACACATACCATAGCCTCATGCATGACAACAACCATTACATCATTGTACACTTGACCACATGCAAACCTTAACATGCATAAACAATGCATAATTGACCACACTCATGCATAAAGGAATAATATCAAGCATAAATGAACAATACTTGAAACCAATATTACAAGAATGATACATGTAACCAATCATATGAGAATGTAACCAAGGAATACAACACTACAACAAAACCTTGTTATTAGCATCCCTTTTTGCTTCCTTTTTTGCGTCTAGACACCATTTTTGGTGCTATTTATGTCCATTTATCAAATATGGTGCAAAACTTGATGCAAAGTTTTCATCGAGTTTCGCACCAAGTCTTACATCAAGTTTAGCACCAGGTATTGTAATAGGTTTTGCACTAGATTTTACACCAAGTTTTACCCCATGTTTTATGCCAAGTTTTGTGCCATCCTTTGCACCATGTTTTAGTTTGACACCTAATTTTGTTTCACCATCTTTTGCATTCTCTATTTCATCCACTTTTTGCGCCGACACTTGCATCAACTTTTGCATCATCTCTTGCATCCTCTTTTGCATCTATTTTTGCATATTTTTTGCATCCCCTTTGTTCCAAGTTTTGCATCGAGGTTTGTGTCTAGTTTTTGAATCTAATTTTGCATTTACTTTTACTTTTTGTTTTGCATCCATATTTACATCCTTTTTTTCATCTGTTATTGTGTCCACTATTGCATCCATTTTTCTTGTGCCATAATTTGCACCTAGTTTGACACCTCCCTTTTCACCCTTTTTTGTTTCTAAATTTGCATCCACGATTGCATCCTCATATACATCTAGGTTTTCATCGACTTTTACATATATTTTTAATCCCTTTTTATATCCACTTTTGTGTCAAGATTTGCATCAGTTTTTTGTCTTGTATTGCATCTACTTTTGCATAAAATTTTGTTGCATCAACTTTTGTATCATATTTTACATCCATTGTTGCACCCATATTTACACCCACTTTTACATCCCTTTTTGCATCCTATTTTTCATCTTCATTTTCTTCTTTTTTTGTATCTATCATTACATCCACTTTTGTTGTGACACAATGTGTGCCATGTTTTGTACTTACTATTATACCCACGTTTTCTTCCAATTTTGTATCCACCTTCGCATCCTCTTTTGCATAAAACATTGCATCTATTTTTGCATCCACTTTTGTGTTGGGTTTTGCAACTCATTTTGTATCTTCTTTTGCATGTACTTCCATTGCGTCCATATTTTGCATCCAATTTTGTTTCTCGTGTTGCACCTGTGTTTGCATCCACTTTTACATCCCTTATATCATCTTGTCTTGCATCTAAGTTTGCATCTTTTTTTGGTCTATTATTACATCCACTTTCTCATCCACTTTTTTTGTGCTATGATTTGTGCCATATCTTATGCCTATCGTTGCAACCCACATTTTCTTCCACTATTGCATCCACATTTGTATCCTCTTTTGTGTCCAAGTTTGCATCAAATATTGTTTATGTTTTTTGCATCCCATTTAAAATCTACTTTTACATCCACTTTTGATTCGACCAATTTTGCAACTAATTTTGTGCTCACTAGTGCACCCATGTTTGGCCCATGTTTACATCCCTTTTTTCATCCAATTTTTCCTCCATTTTGCATTCAAGTTTGTGTCTTTTTTTTTTACATTCATTGTAGTATCCACATTTGTTTCACCACAATTCATGCTAAGTTTTATGCCTACTATTGTGCCCATGTTTTCTTCCACTTTTTCATCCATGTGTTCAAGTTTGCATCAACTATTGCATCTATTTTTTCATCCACTTTTGTGTCAATTTTTCTGTCTTGTTCTGCAACTACTTATGTTGTGTCCACTCTTCATCCAAGTTTACGTCTATTTTTACCCCCATTTTTTTGGTTAACTTTTGCATCCCTTTTCCAACACACATCATATTTTTTGCATTGCTGATATCTCTTATGAGATTGAAAATTATGAATAACTGATGACAATGTCAATAATTATAATGATGATGATAATGAAGATGATGACGATGACATGAATTGTGATTGTTATGATAATGACAATGATGATAAAGACGATGAGAGTTACAATGGCAATGATGATGATGATGCTAATGACCTTGGCCATTCTTCCCAATTTTTAAATGTTGTCATGGTCAAAATCACAATAATTATCTTTGGCGTCATCTTCCAAGTCATCATCATCTGATCATAATTATCATTATTTTCATCTTGGTCATCATCAAGAACAATAATGGCATGAATGATGATTATGATGTTCATGATGAAGATGACAACAATTATGATAAAAATTATATTAGTTATGATGATGGGGATGATGATAATTATAATGATGATGATAATGGTAGTAATGATGATGATCATCGATTATCTCTAAAAAATAAAGTTGTTATTTTTCTTGCATATATCATGTGACCTAACAACCCTTTTCGAGCACTCTAACATTTTCTAGGTTGATGATATTTCTCATGATGCCTATAGTTATGAACAATTGATGACAATATCCATAATGATGATGATTATGATGATGACAATGATGAAGACATGAGTGGTGATTATGATGATAATGAAATGATGACATTGATGGTGGTGATGATGGCGATAATGAAGATGATGACCCTCCCTCTAAACTAGGGAGGTACTCATAATGAGACAAAAAAGTACTCTCAAGTTGAAATATTCATATAAGAAGGGATCTGGATTGATAAGCATCAATGGTGATTTACATCATCATAGCCAACATTGTCAAAATAGTGAGGCCTTTACTAACAAGTCTATCTCTCCATTAGATCAAAGCACAATGTTGGGACACATAAATTTGGACACCACTGCCTCTCTAGGCACTTACCCCACCAGGATGTGCACCAGGTATGTCCTCACATGATCATTTCCTAATCCACTATCACAATATTTGACACCAGGAAATGTCAATCCTCATAACTATTCTTATCTCGGATTAATGTACTTGAATTATGGCAATTAGTCCTAGTCAGAGTCCAAATTATCAAAGAATATTGGTCCCAGATGTTTATCCAATCCACCATTCTCCCTACTAGTGTCTTTACTAGGCTTACGATTGTTAGTCCTGGCCATAGTACATGACACATGGATAATATAGTGTCTACCCTCACTCCCTCTCAACCAGAGAGGAGACATCCACAAGCATAAGATTTTCTCAAGAATACCCATCATTTTCATAGAGAATAGCATCATTAATTTGTTTTCATCACATGACACCTTTATGATTAAGCATTCGTAGATTTGTGGCAAAATATTTCCCCTTTTGTCATTTGTGATGAAATAAAATCAAAAGGTGAAAGCCAAAATCATTAAAGATACACTATATTGATTTATCTAAGTCTAAACTCCAAGGTTGAAGTGAAAATTCATGTAAATCTTATATCTACGAGTTGTGCCAAACTTATGAAAACCTTATTCCCTAAGTCCTATATTTAAGAAAACTAAAAAGAAAGAAAAATAAGGGCCAATGAATGATAACTCATGTATTCACTCCCTCTTTGGAAAATATATGAATATATACACTCCTAGTCACACTTGATCACATGTTTGTGATGGTTAAATCATGAATTCCTCTTTTCTCCTTGCATTTTCACTTCATCATTTAAGCACCTAATTGAGGATGTATGGAATTTTTGTTTCCTAAGGCTTTCATGTCTACTCTTGGTTTAC
Organism: Pinus taeda; assembly: GCA_000404065.3. NCBI lineage: Eukaryota > Viridiplantae > Streptophyta > Pinopsida > Pinales > Pinaceae > Pinus > Pinus taeda. Next base: position 123,519 of record APFE031620709.1, read on the forward strand.
TTATGTCACACTACTATCAATTTATGTGATGGAGTGAAATACATAAGTTTGTGGAGTTATTAGAGTGGTGTATTAAGTTAGTCGCCACACACACATGTATTACATCTCATTGATCCACGTGTGGGTTGGAGACTCATTGCTTGACAACTTTAATGGAGACTACTTTATGGATTTAATGGTATAGCTTACAAAATATCTTGCTAAACATTACGATTCATCCTTACTTTTCCTCGAGACACTTGATAATATTGAAGTCACTCCCAATAATCCATGGATATGGGGAGTATAAATTACTTGTGCTAGAAATAGAATTGAGAAATATAAGTTTTCCATTTGCGATATTGAAACCATAAACATTGGATACATTGGTAGTAGTCCTCGATGTCAATCAACTAAAATTGTATTGTCATAATGTGAAAAGAGGTAAACATATTGGTAACCTTGATGTCTTGATCATTTCAAATAATAACCATTCCACCCATGTATCTCTAAGCATCAATCACTACTACTTGGAAATTCCTCCCCCATTTTCTAATTATATGAGCTAGAACCTCACTTAATATTTTTGCTTCTTATATCAACATTATTGATGGGTGCTTTGCGTACAATTTTTCTTTTAGGAGTCTTTGTTTTCCTTTACTATTGAGGCTCCTCATGTTCCATGAGGCTATTTTCATCGAGAATTTACATAGAAAGGAAGTATAATCTGACTAAAAAAAACATGTCTCAAGATTTAAGTGCTTGAACAATTCCACTTCATGACTCCTATATTTCCTTAACTTGGGACCGAATGGTGAACTTGATGGCCTTAAGGGAAATTGACCAATGAAAATCTAAAAAAGAGGTGACTTTTGAATTTATCACATACAATTTAATATACTAAAAAAAATATCCATAACAATTTCATCAATCAATGGATCATTAAAAAAATATCCAAAACAATTTCATCAAGCAATGAATCATTGCATTATAAAATACAATCTATAAACATTTTGGGAACGTTTTGTGAAAACATGCTCAAAAACCAACATATTTAACAATAATATGGACAATAACACATTTTGATAAATTAAATAACATATTATCAAGCCTAGAAAATGTCACTAACAGAAAACTATAAAGCATGCAACTAATGGAAGTGACCACTCAAGGCCACCATAAGACAATTAATCTATTAAGATCAAGATTAATGGGGACAAATATCTACAGAGGACAAAGGCAAACCTATTTTAACTTTATTGTTTTATTAGCCTCATCCAAGATGAACATTTCAATATATCATGAAGAACATAATTAGTTTTATTACATTAAGAAAACCCAAGCACATTCTATAACTTAGCAAGGAAGAGATGTATAACACCCATGTCAATGACACAACACATGGCATTGAGTTACTTTTTTATATATAATTTAAACTCCTATCATAAAATCACAAATTTAGCATGTATGGAATGTTTAAAATCCATTTTTATAAAAACAAATATAGTTTTTCTTATAGAAAAAATACAAAAAACTAAATATATTTTTTTTAGAAAAAAAAATACTAAAACTAAATATATATTAAAAAAAACTAAAATAGAAGCAAACTAGAATTTTAATTTGACACTCTTGTTCACTTTCGGAAACTCATATGGTGGAATGTGATCTCTTTATCCTCATCTTTAGCTTTTTCCTAAAAAATAAAAGCATACAAAAGCAGGAAAGAACCATAAAGCATCGGGAAGCTTTTTCCTAAGCACAAAAGCATCTAAAAAGTAGAAAAGGCCATTGTTATATGAGGAAACATTATTCACCCAAAAGATTTTTCCCAAATTGAACTAATGAGGAATTTGGGAAATCTTCATAGCCTTCACTTTCCTATATATTGGAGGCTTGGCCATTGAAAAAATGATGGGAATTCTTATATTGTCACGTTGTTGAGATCTATCTTGAGAGGGAGAGTTTTGGAGCTATGGGTTGGGGGAGGTGCTGTTGCAACTACATCTGATTGTTGTAACTTTCCTCCAACTCCTTTATTCATATAGATCAGTTGTTCTTCCTTCCATATGTTTCTATTCATTCTTTACTTCTTCTATTTAACTAATGGATGTATGGAATTTTGGTTTGTATTTATTTATTCAATAATATTTATATGTTTCTAATAATTTCAATTATCAAGATATTATGCTGTGAAGGTTGCTTTATTCTCTCTCTTATGTGTAGGACCAAGCTTTGGAGCTAGCTAGGAGCGCTTCCTAGCTATACTGAAAACTCCAAGAAGACCTGCATGCGAGGACTCACAAGAATTCATTCTCTTTTTCTTAATCTATACTCTACATCTTGATCTACTAAGAATCCTAAGCCTTAGAACAACATTTCTCTTAATTGTTTGTCCTAGGTTTCCGAGATAAACTGAGAGCGTTTTATTCTCATCTAACCGTGCATTAAATCCTACAGCAAAATGATATTTAGAAACTTTAATATATTTCACTATGTAAATGAACTTAGTAAAATGAATCCACAAAGGGGGTCATAAATGGAAATAAAAGTAAAACTCTAAACAAAAAACCAAAAGTGGATTTAACCATTGATGCAAAATTGGGAGTAGAATTGGATGTTAAACTAGCCATCAAAACAAGATGCAAACAATGACACAAAAAGGGTTTTAAAGTAAAATCAAAAAATGGTGCAACACTAGACATAAAGAAGGGAGCAAAATAGGGCATATGAAAGGATACCGAATTGGGGCACAAACAAAGATGCAAAAATGGACACCAAAATGAGGATTCAAAGAATGGTGTAAAATTAGGATGAAAAAAGGATGTAAGAAAAGACACAAACCAAGATGCAAAATGGAACTAAAAAGGGGTGAAACCAAGGATGTCAAAAATGATGCATAATTACAAACTAAAATCTAAGTGCAAAATGAGATGGAAATGTGGACACAAAATGTGGCAAAAAAAAGGATGCAAATTTGGAAGCCAAAAAGAATGCAAATTTGGACATAAAAAATGGTGCAAAATTGGACACAAAAGAAGAAAAAATGGTGCAAAAATGGGCATAAAAATGGCTCAAATTTGGATGCAATTGAGATGCAACATTGGATGTAAAATGAGGTGCAACAAATCATTCAAAACTTGGTGTAAAAACAAATGCAAAAGTAGACGAAAAAAAGGGCTCAAAATAGAATGTAACAATAAACACAAAATGGGATGCAAAGGTGGATGTAACATATGGTTCAACATAGGATGCAAATTTAGATGCTCAAAAGGATGCAAAATTGGATGCAAGAAATTGTGTTAAAAATGATGCTAAATTGGATGAAGCAAATGATGCAAAATTAAATGCAAAATATGGCGCAAAATAGGATGCAAAAAAGGGAGATAAATAAAACAGAAAAGTGGATGCAAAAAATGGTGCAAAAATGCATGCAAAATTTGACACTAAATCAAATTCAACATATGGTGCAAAATTGGATGGAAAAAATGGTGTAAAAAAAGGGTGAAAAACTGACACAAAAATAGATGTAAAAATAAGTGCAAAATTAGAAGCAAAAAATGGCATAAGACCAGATGCAAAAATTGGAACAAACTAGATGTAAAAAAGGGCACTAAATCAGATGCCAAAGATGGTGTAAAAATCAATGCAAATTATGACACAAAACTAGAAGCAAAGAATTCCACAAAAGAGGAAGGAAAAAATGATGCAAAAATAGATGCAAAAATGGCACAAAACTAGAAGCAAAACCTATTGTAAAACCAAATGAAAATCTTGGTGCAAAATATGATGCAAAAAATGATGGAAAATTTGGCGTAAAAAAGATGCAAAATTTGGTGCAAAAAAGGACGCTTTAAAAATTGTACAATAGAGCCAGATTTAGCGCTAGGCTGCTCATCCCAATTAAGAAAAAAATGCACTAAAATTTGGTGCTAAATCTGGCGCAAATTGCCTGTTTTGTTGTAGTGCAAGAATGCAACCAAGCATACAATAATGAAACCAAGCATTCAAAATGATACATGTAAGTGACATATAACAACATATAACCAATCATATGCTCATGATGATGCACTCCACAATGACAACATCAACTTCCACATGAAGACATCATTGCAACCATGATCAAAACCATGCAAATACAACAAGTAGATGGAAAGCAAGCATAAGAGACACACATGCAACCGACACGCATGGCTAACAAACACACACGTCCCATCCAGTCCGAGGGGTTAACCCTACTTTGATACCGCTCTGTAACACCCTCCTCCCACATCTACCCAACAAAACATCCAACCATGGTAAGCATGCGACGATAGGCCACTATGATATGATTTGACTCCCTAAGTCACGTCAAGGAAGTGGAAACGACATAAACACACCATACAGAGCTTGAAAATCATCATTAAGACCCTCAGGAACCATCCCAACCTTTTTTCCAATCAACCCCTGGGTCCCACTAAGATTTTGGACCACTTGACCCCCAAATGCTCCTATGTTATAGGCCTACCAGCGTCCAAGAAGCTCTTGATGCTCCCATTCTATAGGCATGCCAACATCTAGGGATTATTTTTCTCAGTGTTGTGCCAGTGTCCCTGAGATTTGAGTCACTTTTTTAGGCAAGAGCCCAGGTCACTGCCCAAAATTGAATGACACCTTCAGAATAGTAAGATAATAGGGAAATGATAGCAAAAATTCAATTACTTGAATAAGACCTTGATTAGACCCATACCAACCATGACATGGATTTCATCAAACATATCACAAATATGTAATGTACAAGTGTAAATATCAAATCTGAGCATAGGGATCTCATACTTAGCTGAGAATTGCTAAGAGGCATTGATGCCTCAACACATTAACTGCGATTTCATCCATTAGTCCATAGATACATTGTTTATTCATTTAAAAGTAAAAACATGATGAGAGCCATACATAGCTACTATCATTAAAGACATACATAACCAGCATAATAGCAACAAAACTACGAATGAATTGCAACCATATGATCCACATATAAACCAATATAATACTCATAGAAGTACAAGGAGAGATAACCTCATATTGATGATGCAAAATCCAAAAGCGGGATGGGAATTCCACGTTCCACTTGACCATAGAATGGTTGAGCCAAATCTCTCTTCAACCATTCACCCCCGTACCATATTCCAAGCATGAATGTGGGATCTCATAGAACACATCAATCAAAAAAACATCCAAGGCTTCTAGAGGCCAACCACCTCAACCCATCAAATAGTGATTCCACTCATGGCCAGGCATCAAAAAACCATCTTGAGATCGGTCTCTATCCAAGCCTTCCAGGGCTCGAGAGCATTTGTTCCAACCAAGGATCTAGGACTAGTAAGTCAACCCATAAATTTTATCGGGATCTAGAGTGTTTTTCCAACCAAGGCTCCAAGACTAGTAACTCAACCAACCAAGGGCTCTAGAGATTTTTTCCAACCAAGGCTATGTGACTAGTAACTCAACCTAAGTTGTTACAGGGCTCCAGAGTGTTTATCCAACCAAGGCTCCAGGAATTAATAACTCAACCCAGGTTAAGGAAACATGAGAACCAACGAAAACAAAACAAGGAAATAAACCCACAATATCCATGGTTATCTAAGAAATGGCAAGTCTCGGAAAATTCATTGTCAATCCTAACCATCCTCCATGCCAATGGTAGATCATAACCAACAAACCACATGCATATGCCATGCATGCCAAAACTAGTGAGGAGAAACATACATGCAAATCGGTACCTGCAAGAAAAATCTACTGTAGCTATTGATCCTGATTTCCTCTTGTGCCTTTGTGCTCTTCATTTTCCTTCTGGCTCCAAAACCCAAGTATGCCACACCCTACAAGAGTGCTCCAAGAAAACTATAAGTATCTAAGAGTATGAGAGAGAGAGAGACTAATGAGAGAGCTCCAAAACTGAACTCACAAAAGGTTACAAGCTGGTCCTCATAAGCTTTTTTACGCACAAGGGCTCCATTTTCTTCATTTTCCATTATTTTCCTTCAATTTCCTCCTCACATGCAACCTGTGACCTTTCACCTCCCTTTTCTCCTAATTTCCATTATTTTCATAAATAAATGTGCCAAAAATTCCAAGCATACCTGGTAAGTAGAGTTGTGATGAGAAATTGAATTTGCAAAGACGACCTTGAACCCATGTTAGCAAACTCCAAACACAGTGAACCTTTACCTAACACCATAATTCATTTGCAAGGATACAAAGGTTATAAATTGGTGATAATATAGACGTGGAGGGTTTTATAAATTTGCAAGAATTGAAGTGCAAAAATTGAGGTGGTGGGAGTAAATGCAAGAGTGAAAAGTGAGAAGGCTATGTGTGTTCAGTGGAGAAATGTTGACAATGACAGACACCAAGCAACATTTTTACAGTAGGCAAGAGTTAGACTCAAACCAAAACAATGAACCAACCAATCAAAACCTGTAGAGGACGCCAAATAAACAACCAATGCATTCATAACAATTGTGATAAATAGATTCATAATATCGAAAAAGCGCATTAAATCTCATGGATATCACAAAATATTAAATATCACTTCCATAGTCACATCAAAATAAAGGATATCGATTTTACGACGAGAATAATCCGACCAATAAGCCTAGAGATAGACTTTTGGGTGTGTGGTTATATCAACAATGCTTCATGCATTTATATCCTATGATCGAAATATTAATTGCAATTTTGAGGGGACCATAACCAAATCATATAATGTGAAATGCTAATCAAAACAAATTTCAAATACCCTTATCACAAATACATATACATATCTAGTAGGGTGGCACCCAAACAACCATATATATATATAGCGAAGAACCTTTGATATTGGTCATGAGGTATTTGATGTAGATTAAAACTTATGTCTTTAGTCATTCTCATCATCACATAATGACTTGTAAGATGTATATGAATAGGACAAACATTTCTTAACACCTTTGTGTCAACATTTTGTAATCAACCCATTCACCTTAAAACTCATGCAATTTTTATTCTTAAAACATGTAATATATGTAGTAGAGATCAATTGAACTTTATAACGTTCTGATAAGTCATGGATGATAGTTCTTTCTTAAGAGGGGTCCCACCTATTAAGCATTTTATTCATAATTGGATATAACAAATGGTATTATTTATAGGAGAGTTTACTTTCAGACATTTGATATGGATTGCGAGTTTGATTAGTATTGACCATCGTCAACACCAGCCTAGATCCATCTTAACTCAGAATTTGCCAAGTGCCAAGAGGAATCAAATCTTAGTCCTGTTAATGAACCACATTGGTTGGTTCGAAACGTGTTAGCACAATAATTCATATGTGATTTTTTACCAAAATAATTTGAAAACAATTAATATAGATTACAGAAGCCTAAATACAAAAATTAAAATAAAAAAGAAATCAAATTTCTTGATAAGCAAACTACTTTTAGAGTAAAAAAAGATTTGATCCCTCTTGGCGCTTGGTACATCCAAAGCTCAAATGGATCGAAGTTACCTTTAATTGATCAATTTAATTAAAAGGGGAAAAAAGGTGTACCTACTTTGGAAATAAATTTTAACCTTTCATTTGTGAATACAATTATGAATAGTCTAGAATATTCCTTGGAGGTTAAACCCCTACCATCCACCTATTAATTATTAATAATTAAATTAAAATTTTGGAAGCCTTATTCCAAAATAAACACTTTTATCTACATAAAATTAAATGTATTTAACAACTTCTCACGGGGTGTAGAATAGATGGTGATGAGGTGTACTATTAAGTCACTCCATGATGTGAAGGTCACCAGTTCAAAACTCTCTAGGAAAAAATCCAGTTATGTTTAAGGGATGATGTGTCTGAGGTCCGATGTGATCCACGGGTGATTTTGACGGCTTCGATGCTCCTAGATCATGATTTTTTGAGCCAAATATTAAACATGCAATCATCTCTCGAGAACACAGACAAACAAACAAAAACAAAATAAAATAAAATTAACCAATCTAATTTTTTTAATGGTTCTTGTTCTCTACACACATAGAAATTTTACATATTGATTTCAACATTTAAATATACAATGATTTCATTGATGCTACTCTCTTAGAAAAAATAAAATATTTACATTTAAAAAAATTATAATATTTTTTTATAAATAAAAGCTATATATTTAAAGAAACTATTCAATTTTAATTAAAAATAATAATTTTTCTAAATATATATTATATTTAAATATTTTTATATAAAATTAAAATATTATATTTTTTCCTCGATGGGGGTGACAAACCAGGCTAAAGAAGTTACGCGTGGGTATTCATGACTACCACCTCGTTGTTGGTGCGAGGATCAACTTCCCTGTCCTCTCGCGACATCTTGTGTAAGGGAGGCGTTATTGATGTTTGTGCGAAACCTACATCAACCTCAAAGCAAGCAAGAGGAGGAAATCATCGAAGGTTTATGGAGGGTGGTGTCGTCTTCTACCAGACAATCTGGGCATGGTATCGTTTTAGAGAGAGCATCTCGAGTTCTGGGCATAGGAATGTATATTATAGACGGTACCTTGTCTAAGAAAGGTGGCGACTTCATCGTCAATGTACCCTCCCCAGTTTACGGGTCAATAACTTGGGTAATTTCCTTATTGGTGTGTGGTATTTGGTTTTTTCTAGTAGGAGAGGATTTGGGCCTCTGGTTCTAAAACTCATTCGAATGTCCTATTGTGGGTGGGTGGGTTCTCCTTTGTGTGAGGACGGAATTGGGCTCATTGTCCTTAGTAGTTCTTTCTCTGGGTTTTGCAAGGTTAAACAACTTTTGTGGTGCGAGTGTGTTGGAGTTCGGGTAGTCTGGTTAGTGGTCGTCTTATTAAGGGCCAAGGACAGTGAATTGCAGTTCCATCTCCCTATTGCCGGTGGGAAAGTGTAGTTCCCCGCTCCTTTCCTTGGTTGGTTGTTTGTGGTCCTGCCAACGTGGGTGGGGTAATTCTATGTGGTTGAAGTTGTAGCCAATGTAGTATTTTTCTGGTTAGCTCCATCCCTTGTCAACGATCTCAGTTCTGCCATAATGTGTCTGGTACCTCGCATTGCTCATTCTTCTTCCTAGTTGAAGCACAATTCAGATGGTCAGGGGGGGTAAGAGTCTCCCTTGCAGGTGGTAGTGGCAACCACTGGCTCCAGCACGGGCGGTAGAAATGCTGGTTGTTCGGTTCGGGTGGTCTCTGGCGCTCGTGATGTTCGTGGTTGTGGTGGGTCAACGACAAGCCATGGGGGTATCACCTCGCGGACTTAATAGTGGGGTGGAGCGATGCATCTTAGAGGCATGAGTAGATGGGGGAAGATGCGTCGTTCAGGGTATAGACAGAGACAAGAACGTCAATATTGTTTGGAAAACTGTCAGAATTTGATTCAGTTAGTACTGGAATGCTTGGAAACCTTGGAGCGGATGCGACAGGAAGAGCATGCAAAGCTTATTGCCACATTGAATAAAATGCATTACTTCCAATGTCACGTCCGGGAGCACGTGGTGGTGGTCTGGCGAGGCCATAATCTATTATTCAAGAAGGAGGAGAAGTTGGAGTCATGGATGGCCCACTTCGAAGAGCATGTCAAGTGTTCCTTCTGTCCTCCTCCTCCTCCAGGGACAAATCCAAACAACCCAACTTCCATTACTGCAGATGACTAACATGGTTAGATGTGTTTTACTTGTTTTATTTGTCTACTGGTTCTTTTGGCCTCCTAAGTTATGGATTGTGCCTTTAGTTGTTTTCTTGTTTCTTTTCCATATGCGAAATGCGGTAGTCAACAAACATGGTAGGGGTGAGAGTACCTACATTTTGCTACTAATGTACCTCCATTTTGATAAATGAATAGAATCTTGATATATAAAACCACTATTAGTAATTCACATGTATGTAAATGTTACATGAAAAAAATAGTTGTGAATAATATGACCATTTTTAATAAATAAAAAGTATGTATTTAAATAATTATTTTACTAGAGAAGGAAGATCCAGAGATGCAGTGTTTTCTGTCGATGCTTCAAAGCCACTAACCGGTTCCATTGTCAAGACTTTGAGTGGGTATGAAGAGGAGAAACTGAATAAATAGTAGCTGAACAATAAATAGTAGATGAACAGGGAAAGGTTGACTAAAATGATATAATTTAATTATGAAAGATATAATAATATATGATGGGAAAATATGTAATAAAATGATTTTTTAAAGGTTAATAGGTTAATAAAATTAATGGAAAGTATTATTTCAGTAATGTGTGTGTGTGTGTGTGTATATATATATATCTATGACATTATTAATACTAAAGAATGAGTAGTATAATAATTGATATTTGTTAAAGGAAATTAATATTAATTTATATATTTTTATAGGGAATTAATTTACTTTTTGTTATAGGATATTGAGTTTTATTAAATTTAAGAGATATAATATTAAGGGATTGAGAGGTGTTATTATTATATTTTTTATAATTAATATGAAAGCATGGATATATAAAAAATTATTCATAGGGATAATATTAAGGTAGCATAGTAATAATGCCCAGACCGAAAATTACCTTTATGCTAATTCTCATCACTTTCTTGCTCAAAATATAGGTGTCATCAAAACCCTAGCCACTTGAGCTTTTAGGATCTCTGGGGAAGATCATAAAGATAATGAAAAATTTACCTGTTTAAAGTCTTTACTAATCTAGGTTATAACAAAAAAGATATATTGAATGCCCTAAAGAAATGTCGTGGATAATTAAGAGAATAACAACACTAAAACTCAAGAACGAGGGAAAATTGCATATCTTCCTTACATCCAAGGAACTACTGACAAAATTGCTAGGGTCCTAAAACATAAAGATATCATGACCTCCTTCAAACCCCTCACCAGTATTAGATAAACAATGAAAATTGTTAAGGATAAGATAAATAATTTCCAATTCAAAGGTGTTTATAAAGTTGACTGCTCTTGTGGAAAATGTTATATTGGTGAAATTGGGCGCTCCCTAAAAATCAGAATCAAAGAACATAGTGCAGATATTAAACATGAAAGGAAAAAAAATTCTACATTAGTTGAACATGCCAAGTATTCCAAACATCAGATTTTCCTAAAAGACACCAAGATATTAGCTAAAGAAAATAAATATTATATGCATCGGATGAGAAAAGCTATTGAAATTAAGAAACATCCTAACAATATCAATAGCGATAGTAGCCTTGAAAGTAATAACAATTGACTCCCCTTGCTATACAAAAAACTCTATTAAAATTTGTTTCCTTTCCCTTCTCCACATCTTCCCTATCTAACCTTATTCCCCATTCCATTTATTTCTCCCCATTCTTCTCTTTTCATCCTTATTGAGAATTATTATTCTATTATCCCTATGATTAATTTTTTATATCCATGCTTTAATATTAATTATAACAAATATTAATAATAATACCACTCAATCCTTTAATATTATATCCTTTAAATTTAATAAACCCTAATAACCTATAACAAAAAATAAATTAATTTCTTATCATATATAAATTATAAATTAATATTAATTTTCTATAACAAATATCAATTATTATACTACTCATTCCTTAACATTAATAATGCCCCCACACATATATTCCAATTTTATTATCAATACTAATTAATTGATACCTATTCACATTACTAAAATAAAACCTTCCATTAATTTATTAACCTATTAACCCTAAAAAATTTCTTTTATTACATATTCCAATCTTATTATCAATACTAATTAATTAATACCTATTCACATTACTAAAATAAAACCTTCCATTAATTTATTAACCTATTAACCTTAAAAAAAATATTTTATTACATATTTTCCCATTATATTATTATATGCTTGATAATTAAATTATATCATATCTTCATTTTTCTTTTAATCGATTTGTATAGTTACATCTTTTATACAGTTCTATGTTCATCTGCTCTGTATTCAATTTCAGTTTCTGCTCTTCATGCCCACTCAAAGTGTTGAAAATACCCACTCAAAGTCTTTACCATAAAACGGATTAATGGCTCTAAACGTCTACACAAAAATACTACATTTACAGATCTCCCTTCCCTAATAAAAAAAACTCATACCAAAAAACTTGAACACTGCCATTATTTTATTTTTATATTTTACTTTATTATAAATATAAAATTATTTATATTTTATTTCGTTTAACATACATATATTATCAATTTACAATTACCATATGAAAAGTCACTTCACCATCATCATTTGCATATAAATAAAATGCCTGATAAAATATGTCATATAAGTTATAATATTCACATAAGAGTTATCAGTCTTAAGGCATATAAGAGAAATAAATGTTATGAAATATGAAAGAGCACTGCAATATGATAACTTGTTAATTTTTCTAGTTCAAGAGATTGGTTAATGCTTCAATTTTTTTTTTTAATATGGATTATTAGTATTAAATCAACATAATAATGGGAAGTGGTATGATTTTTTTTGAATAAGAGTAATGAGTGCATGTATTTGTGGATAGTAGTGAGTAATCATTGTGTTTACTATTAATTTTGACAATTAAATTATGATAATTTTTCTTACTTAACCAAGAAAAAAAAGCCATATAGCTTAACCAACAAAAGAAACCAGCATGTAATACGTATGTTTTTTATTTGTGGTTCAGAAAAATTTCATTAGATTTTCAGAAAACAGTGCCTACAAAATATCAGACTTGTTGAGATTGAGACCATTCTTTATTTCCTACCGGGGTTGTAGCCATAACATAATAATAAAAAACAAAAAATGCCACTAGAACTAACAACATCATATCAAGGAGGGGGTGGGGAGGAAGTACATGGAGCTTGGGGGTGGCTAGGAAGTACAGGGGAGCTGTGAAATAACCAACAGGGGAGCTGCCAAATAACCAACAGGAGGATTGGGCATCATGTAAGATACATGTTAACGAGAAAAGAAAAAGAAAAAAAAATCATGTAACATACATGCATTAAACTTATATTAACTCACTGGTCAAATTGAGTTGTCAAACTAGCAGTGTGGACAATGATCTCTGGTTGCTAATATCTAATGTAGGTTGACTAGTCACTGTTAATCAAGGAAAACAATGCTAGAATAACCCGCTAGTGATCCGTAAAGGAGCAAGGTTTCACTCATGCCAAAAAAGTCTGAGTATTGTTTTCTTAGGTCTGAAAAAAACCAACTCTTAACCAAACAAAAACTGTTTTAGGACATACCATACTAAAATTAATTATTAAAAAACCACACAAAAATATACACACAATATAAAGGAGATTTAATTAATTATAATAATTTTTTTTGAAACTACAGTAAATTGATAATTATTTTGTTAAAATAATTTGGATATTAAATTTCTAAACCATAGTAAAAAGACAATTTACAGAAATAATGCTAATCTGAGAATTCGTTGGAGTAACATGAATATTGGAATGCACTCAATTTTAGGTTGGCCAACTCTTTTCCTTTACGAGATGATAGGAGAAGAATTAAAATAAATAAGGTGCACAAAATAAAAAATCATTTTTGGAATAGATAAAACCGAACACACGAAACAAGATAATGAATATTCTAATGTTAAAAAGGAGATTTCATAAATCATTATCCAAACCGCTAAAACTAAACCCACGAAACCAGACAGATACTTCTACACCGTAGAAAAGAGATTTGTAAAAATAAAATCAATTAATCAAAAAATTTATATGAAGACATTTAATAAAAATATTAATAAATTCAAATTTGCGTATGTTTCTTAGTGTGTTAACTCAACTGTAATTCTAATCTTTACTCGTGATTCGATTGAAATAAATAAACCTCCGATGGGCATGGAAGAAATTTTATTCCCATAACTCGTATCCACTACTCGATATCTTTATTTCTTTCTTTTCTCTTCTGTGTTTCTACCGAAATAAAAGCTATATTATATTTATAATAATTTAATATAATACAACATCGGCCACATATGATTATCTGGCAGTGAACCCCGATATGGCCTGCAAGCTCATGAGGAATGATATCATGTTTTAAATCACAAAAAAACCCAAATATGACTTGCAAACCCAAATATGACTTGCAAGCCCATAATGAGTAATCTCATGTTTTAAATCCCAAAAAAACCCAGATATAACATGCAAGCCAATAGTGGAAAAAATAGTGGAAAATATCCTCTTCAGATCACTAAGAAAAAACACAGATATGGCATGCAAGCCAATAGTGAAAAATATCCTCTTTAGATCACGAAGAAAAAACAGATTCCTTCTCTATCCACTACACAATCTACTACACTACAGAATCTACCAAGAAAGAATACAACCACCTACACAATCTACTACACTACAGAATCTACCAGGAAAGAATACAACCACCTACCAAAGTAATCCAAAAGTAAGTCTCTCAAATCCAAAAGTAAGTCTCTCCATCCAACTCTCTAGAGTAGCATAATGCAAAGAATACAACAATCTACTAAAGGAATCCAACAATCTACTAAAGGAATCCAGTGGTAAGTCTCTCAATCCAACTCTGAAGAATAGCATACTGTCACTCCATGAAAATAAGTCTACATCCAACTCTCAAGAGGAGAGGAGCCCAACAATATGACCCTTACACAAAATTAGCATAAATGTCACCTCATGAAAATATGACCCTTAGCATAAAATGTCACCTCATGAAAATATGTAAATGCATCTGTATGATAAAGGAAACAAGTGGTCTACTTAATGTACCATGGATTTTGTAAATGAAATTGGTGTCCTTCATAATGTGATCAAGAGAGCAATATTTGATTAGCTACATGAACCATACAAGGCCTGAATGGCACTAATATTTGATTAGGGATATGGCTGGTATTATATCAACCTCGTAAATATCAATCATTTTTCCAATGTAATTGATTGATATTGATTAGATGGGTTGAATGAAACTGAAAGAGACCCTTGCAAATTCAAAGCCATTCTTTCTTAATTTTATATATTAGCACTTCCCACCTGAAAGGTACAGCTGGGAAAAAGGAATCCTTCCTAAATTCTTGTGGGAAATCCATTGTGGACTGAGGCAGATATACTTGGAGAAAGGAAATTGCAGTGAATTATAACTCCTACTCTGAAAGAAGAAGATTAGATTTCTCAACATAGACCACACAAAAAGAGTTATATAGCAATAACAAAAAACACTTCTGGTTGAGAGGATTAACTTTCCTGTGAATTTCTTCTTTGTGTTTTTATGACATGATTCTGTTGGCAAATAGAATAGAAATTTATTGACAGCCAATTTAGCCTATTGATCTACTGTCATTACAAGGAGCCATTCCAAAATCTCCAAAGCTGGAATGGATTTTGAGGCTGCATCTAAATGAAAGGAGGAGAGGTCTGCTTTAGAAGAATAGCAAACACCTTAGTGACCCACCAAGTTCACCAACACCCACGCCATCCAATACATGTAAATTATCTTATCAATAGTCCATCGTGGCTGCACATAGGCACAGATAAATATTATGTATATAAATATAAATATAACAATATTCAAATTAGATTGAATATCACTGAACATTACAGGAACTTTACAAACACCTATACCTACCTACCTTGTAATATGGCTGATCTCTTGTTACTGTTGTTGGGGGTGAAAAGAATTAGAATTGGGATTTCTAGCTACCAAAAATGATAAAAATGCTGTAGCGAATGGAAGCAAGATGGCGCACACCATTATTATCAACCCAAACGATGACGATGACAGTAAGTCTTCTTGCATTTTATTTGTAGGACTCCGATAAGAAACCCAAGCAAAAAAAAATAATAATGCAGTGAAGCTGTACGCACTCCCAGGCACCCCGGTAGTATTTTGTTACACTCTGTATGGGATTCTGCATGTCTCTGAATATATAAGCAGGTGGTCAGATTGCTGATCGTTTTCACAGTTTCCAATTTTGGTATTCTTGGCAGGTTTTGATTGATTAACATTTTGGTTTCTTCTTGAATGGACATTTGTTGTTTTTCTCATCATGCGGGGGCTTTGCTGTTTGCAGATTATTGTTGGAAATTGGACCAGTTTATGACACGACCAACATCGGTATGTTCTCTCTCTTTCTTCAGCGATTCTTCACTTAGACATATAAAGGAACTCAACGCACCTTATTCGTGGAATGGCCCTCGGTTGTTTCATGCAGAGGCTTAGCCTTAATGCCATAGGGGAAGGCCAGCGTTATTCACGTCTTAAAACGTCATAGTAAGGATGGAATCTTGAAACAAACTATACATGACATTTTATATTAGTGATCTGTGTTTTCGGTTTGTTTTTTCGTTCTAAATATTCTAGGATAAAGATGCACATGTTTATGGGATATTTCAAATTTAGCTGATTTGTTAATGTTAATGTTGGATAGAAAATATCAAAATTTTTTGCATTTCTGGAGTAATACTAAATTGAACCTAAATACCTCATAAAATAGCTTATTTTTAATAATTAATTTTCACTCTTAATCTTTTTCCACAAGTTGCCAAAGTCCCAATTCAATCCATTATCTTATTAACATTTTAATTTTTATCTTTACTTACAACCACTGTAACATTTAATTCTAGTCAATTATATCAACTACCTGACATTTAATTCAAATCAATTCTTACAACACCCTAACACTTTCTAAAAATAGATAAATTTCACTACATAATATTCAATGTGAGAGAAACTCTTGGCTTGGTCCTCAACCTCTTTTTGCATGTAATGCATAAAATGGATTTTTTTTAATTAGTATGTGATGATTAAATAAATATTAAATATTCCCTGATTGGGGTGAGAGCTGGCGTAATAGTCTCGGTGGGATTCGAGCCAAGGATGGTGCGTTAATGAGACATAAAGTGAGGTAGTCCGATGATGGCCTTCATTTACCTTCTTGCATGCAAAAGGTGCCATTGAACATGGTAAAGTATCATGGGAGGTGTGGGTTTAGATTATCAAGCTCGGCTTTGAGGTTTTGCTCCATAATAGTTGTCTGCTCGTTTGTCATGGTTAAGCATTTTCTCCAGGGTTCAAGAGCAGATGTGGATGGGTGGCTCCTTCACATCCTTGACTTCTAGTCAGCAAGCGATCGATGTAGGTATGCTTTTTTCATTTGTTCTACACTCTTCCTCTCAGGCCTGGTCTCTCTCTACTTAAACATTAATGTGGGTGTTTCTAAATTGAGGAATTTGAAAATTTTGATGACCCTTGGGTCATTTTTGAAGCAAGCATTATCAATTGTCAACCTAGTCACGTCTTCCCTGAAAGTCTTTCTGTGCTCTATGAAATTCTTCTCTCCCTAATGGCTCTGCATTTTGTAATCATTATTGAGGCTTTATCGAATGTTTAGTGTTTATGAGCTTTTGAACAAACCGTCTCCTTAATTACACATCAATTGCTTCAAGAATCTTGGGTTAATTGGGAAAATAATAATCTTGCTCAGTGGATAACCCTGTTTATAAATGGTTTTTTGGGTTCTAAAGGAAAAAAATTACAGTCCACTGGGTTGTGGCCGGGTCAAAGTTGTGCAGGATTTTGTGTTTTCTGACTCTATTTCTTATTTTTGTTTTGTATCGTGTTTTCTTATATTTTCAGGTATATACCACCTTCATCCTGGTAAATCTCGTGTGCCTCCTGGTCTCTTTACAAGTCGGGTGTCAACTAGGTTGGGTTTTCGATTGGTGGATATTGGAATTTTCTAGTTCTAGTTCAATGCACCCTTGTGTGGTTTGCAAGTTAGCCCTATGTCCCGACCCACCTTGGGCAAAAGGAATTCAGGTCGAGGAGGTCAAGCTCAGGGACACAACAGAGGTCGAGGATGTGGTGAAGGGCAGGCTCATCCTCAACCAACGAGGGGTAGAGGACGTCATGACATTGTAGGGAAAACACAGGAAATTGTTCAAGCTTACCACTGTAACATGCCCCCTCCTATCTGTCAGTTGATATCGGGTTGAGAATCAAAGCTAAAGCAGTGAGCCAAAAACAATGATTTGGACTTGCAAGAATGGAAATCCTTAGTCCAGGATCTTGGTTAGTCTCGTGGCAGATACACCCAATTCCAACAGACAACTCATCTCTATTGGCTAATGAAGAACATTGTGGTCAAAGCAATTGTATCCAGTTGTGCTAGGCCATCCATACCAAATTCTCATCTCCAAGAAATTCACAAGGAATTTCAATTAATCCAACTCCAAAATGTTCGCCTCAGCCGAATTGAGAATCACATCCCTTGCCTTCTACAGACAGAGTTGTGAGGTTCCGACGCCAAAGATCTGGTGCCTATTGAATCTTCTGATGAGTAATTGTCAGATTAGCATGATCTTGCTTTGTGAAAAAATTGAGTAGTACATAGGATGGCTTTACAGGCTTTATAGTTACTCAGTTTCCATTTTAGATATGTAGCGATTAAGAGGATTAAGGATATTCAGTCGTATATTGCACTGCTAGACATTCTGAAAACCTTTAAATTTTGGATGGCTTATCATGCAGTTAGATGGCCAATAGATCCGATATCCCAGTGGGCTGGTTGAGGCCATCTAACCCTTGTTGGATGTGTATGTATACCTTGTAAGCTTTTTGAAATGGAATAAAAAATATGTGCCAAACTTACAAAAAAATAAATATTAAAATAATAATATTTTTAAATATATAAAAATAAATTAATTTATAACTAAGAAATATATTTTTATTTGTATTTGTTTAAAATTAAATTATAAGGTTATTTATTTAATTAAAATTCAAATATGTGTTTTATTTATTTACTTTTTATTAAACTTTAATTATGTAAGTTAATTGAATTTAATTAGTGTGGTAAATTAAATTTAATTGTTAATATCATTAATATTGTCATAATGTTGTTGACAACAATCTTAAAATTAATCACCAAATCAAAAAGTGTCACTAACATTAATGCAATTTTTTAAAGTTAAAAACTACAACTCCTTTGAAACATCTAGACTCAATCACTATTATTGCAACTAAATCATTGAAATTGACCTTAAAATTGACTCCCAACTTTGAAAATGATTGTCGCAATAGTAGCTCCATATTTTTCTATGAATAAAATTAAGTTTTTTTTTTGAAATAATGGCTTTGACAATTAATACCTTTTAAATCAAAATATTAAAAATAACAATAAAATCAGGAAAAAAAACAACAACAACAACAACAACACTATCATTAATACTCCTTTCCTAAATTAAAAATCATAACATTTAAAAAATTATAACTTACACATACTATAATCCTCAATAAAATTGTAAATAAATCAATAAACCAATAAATTAAAAAGAAAAACCAAATAAATAATAATAATAAAATTTCCCTAGTGGGGTTGCTTTACGAGACAAATGGGCTAGGGAGACGAGCCTTCCACCCCATGGCAATGAATACATTAAATATTTGGGGTGGTGTGGCTACCCCATGTCGTTTAATGCATGCCAAGGTTAAGGATGCGGGGACATTCTTCTTACGAGGGAGAGGTTCCTTCTTACAGAAGCATTGGTATGCAAACTTTTCAAAATTGGTAAAAGACAAGCCCTCTGTAGTAGGAGGCTTGATTGGGTGACACCGAGTATGGAAAGGAACTTAAAAAATATAGCTTACAATTATATCTGAGCTCTTTCAAGGGAAGATTTGGGTGGGTGGAGGCATTTCCTTGGATCTATATACCAACAGTCGGGTGAGAGTAACAGTGACCATCAAAAGCAACATGGTTTCTCGTAAAGCGGATACTCGAGGTGTTGGATTCTCCAGAGCCGGTTTTAGACCCAGACACATTTTGCTTCTTCTCGATGACATTCTACTCAATTCTCGTCTAGCTTGGTGCTCGTCGTCAAGAATCAATTGTCGGTTTGGGGTAATTCATAACCTCAATCACCTCTTTGTCTTTTTACATATGTGTTGTATGATTAATTTTGTATGTGTGCTTAAGAGGTTTACCTCTCGGTGCTATCTTTATCTCTTTTATCCCTGCTTTATTTCCGACCCTGCACTCCCATATTTTAAAAATCCATCATCTTTGCAAAAGTATAGTTATTTTACTAGTTGTTGTTTGTCGGCCCATAATCAATTTTCACCTTGAACCATCTGATTATCTGGCTTGTTCCCCTACGGTGGGTTGTTGAGTTGTGTCTTGGTTTAGTTAGCTGGTACTATATATCTCTGTTAATCATGTAGAGACTAGGAATGAGAAGTAGACAAGGTGGGGGTGGTTGTGGTCCCTAGGGCCAAAACCGAGCCTAGCAGCAGGCTTAAGCGGCGACAGACAAATATTACTTTGTTATTCCCCCTGAAATTAGAAATGAAATCTATCATTTAAACTCCATAGTAGCCAGAGAGAGGATTCCAAAATATTGAAGGATATCTCCACTTGGGTTACCGACCCTAGACACACTGAGGGTAGAAGAAAAATATATTTTCATGCCCTACTTTTGTATTGGAAAATGAAAACCCTAATAGGAAGGGTTTGGCAGGACAAGAAAGTTGAAAGGTATAACATTTTTGCTAGATTGGAAAATGTCAAAAGAGTTTATCCTAACTAGAGGGTTGGTTTGAAAAGAATGGATGCACGACTAGTCCATATTGTGTGTCACCTCCACTGTTATCCTACTACTTCATCTCCTTCAAGATATGGTACCAGAAATTTAGCACCTCTAACCTCCTCTAAATCTTGATGTGTTGCATGTTAGTTATTTATTTTTGGTTTTATTGTATTGTAGTAGATATTTTATTCAATTCAAGATTGTTGAAACTGTTTAAATCTTGGACACTTCACTCTATTGGTAGGTGGTCAAAAAATCCCATTAGGTAGATTAAGACCATCCAATAAGAGATACACTTATATCGTGGATGAGCTAAAATATCAATTGTTGGAACATGTAATTCCTAGTTGTCTCAATTGTGATTCTTTCTATCTAGAGGAGTCTGTTCCTATTTTGTTTCGTAGATTTGTGTGTGGTTGAGATATTCTCTCAATTGATAGATTGTGTGTCCAAGATAGTTTCCCTATCTTGAGACAACATCTCATGTATTTATTTGTAACACTATTTGATTAATGAGGATATTGATTTCCTTATGGAAATTTAACATGGTATCAGAGCCTGTGAGGGTCTAAGCCTTTGGCCCTCAACGCTGAGGAAATAATAGAGTATATTTGTAATGTTTTTATTTTTTGTTTGTCCATCAATACATGTGCTGAGATTTGCAATGGTGGTGAGAAATTTGTTGGTATGTGAGCTCAGGTAGATTTTCAAGCACCCACAGGCGTCTGCATAGAGAACTCCTTTCTCTCAACTGGCTGGTGGAAGATGTGGGGTATCAATCGCGGTACCTCTCGCAAATTCTGTGTGTGGTGTAGATTTTCTTGAATATGGAAGAAATGAGGATCGTTCTACCTAGGATCCTCATTGTTCAGTACACTGTCATAGTGTTCATGTGCTGTGTTGATGCCAGATTCTAAATTCTGTGAGGCATATCAGAAGCCTACCCTTCGCATAATTTACATCTGCATAGTCAGGTTTTGTCCTGCAAGCGTGATCTGTGGCTCTACTGATCAGGCCGATCAATGGTGAGGGCAGTTGGTGGCAGATCTGTGACTTTGTTGATCGAGGTCGTGGATCCTGTCGTGGTGAAATCCCCGTGGACCTGTTGTGGTGTGGACTGATTGTGCTCGTTCATGGTGGTCATCGAGTGGTTTTTGGATCGGGCATCTGGGCACTGCATTGGTCTGTAGTTGGAGGGCACATTTGGGTAAAAAAACACTCAAAACTCAAAATATCACGGCCTCTGTCGATCGGCGTGGCAATACTCTCTTCCAGAGGCTGCACTGTTTCTTGGTTTTGACAACTCTACACAGTCTCTCAAAGCAACTGTTTTGGACTATAATCTACGTATTGTCCTCTCTGAAACAATTCATTTTGATCCAGAGTTACCGCATTACAAGACAAATTATGAAGTATACAGAGATCCATCGAGAAATAGTCGTGCTGTGTCATCACCTTTGATGTGGGTAGAAGCTCTTGACCTCATATTAAACAAATTGAAGAAGGAACATTTAAAGTTTGATAAAATTAGGGCTATTTCTGGAAGTGGGCAGCAGCACGGGAGTGTTTATTGGAGAAAGGTGTTGAAATATAATTTCAATTGCCGTGCAATGCCAGCGACCATAAACATTTTTTGGAAACTGCCTGATTTCCCTGCACCGCTCTTTTCCAGACAATGGTATTCCTCGGAGGGGCTCCAATCAAATTCGTTGATTGACGTGTGACCACAAGCACTGTTCCAAAACAGCCATTCCCCGGAAGGTAAAGTTCGTGCAATTGGGACCTCCGGGGGATTGCAGTCAACCGTCGGATTAAATCAATGGTCATGTACAAGCCTGTTACATATGGATTTAACGTGAAGTGAACATTTTGTTGACCGTCGTTTTTGTCCGTAAAGCAATTAAATGAAATTAATATGAATGTACTGTGGTGGGTAGATTTTAGGTGAAGTCTTTAATTTTGTTCTTATTCACGGGATATGTAATATACAATGTTTTTTTTTTGTGTTGTTGTTCGTTGACTCTGTAATGAAGTAGCAGCAGCAGCGCGAAAGGGGAAAAACGCACAGCAGTGCGAATGAATGTAATTTTTTTGGTTGAAATGTAATGAGAAAGAGGGCAATACGCAGAGCAGCGTGCAAATGTAAGAAGTTGTTTTACAGCACTGTGAATGTAATATGTAATATGCGCAACACCGTGAAAGTTTTTTTTTTTAATGGAATATGCAGCAACATATGTATTGAAGAAATTTTTACATAGCAGTGAAAAAAAATGAAGGAACAGAGCAGTTAATTTTTATGAGACAGAGTAATTTTTGTGCATCTGAAGTAGCGTTAATGTAATCCCTCTGTGAGAGGAAGAATATTGTATCAGCAGTTTTATTAATGAATAGAAATCATTTATGTGTGGTAAAACTCTGTTCTCCAACAAACAATTTCTTTTGGCTTCCCTGTGCAAAAACAGAGTATTTTCTCTGTTCAAATTTTTGTTTGAAATTATCAGAAATTTCCAACATGGTATCAAAGCTTGTCTAGGCTCTTTGAAGGTGTCAAAGAAGTTGAAGGAAGGATTTCTTGTTGCAGCAGCTTCTCCAGCAGAGTGAAGACTCCCTCAAGAAAGATCTAAGGTATTTCTCAAGTTTTTTTGTGTTACTGTTGAAGACAGTCAGTGATTTTTAAATACACAGTCAAGTATTTTGAAGCATAGTTTAGAGAGCAAGAATGGCTGGCTCCAGCACTAGCATTAGCACCAGCACTAGCATGGGTATCTTTAATACTCATCTCCCATAGTTTAATGGGAAAAAATATGACTATTGGGAAATAACCATGAAAGCTTTGCTTGCTTCCCAAGACTTATAGGAATTTGTTAAGGATGGCTTTAAAGAACCAGCAGATGAAAATGAGTTTAATAGGTTAACTCAGGCAGAGAAAGAACGGTTGAAGAGCTATAAGAAGAAGGATTTTAAATCCCTCCTCTTCTTATATCAAGCAGTGCATGAGAGTGTGTTTTCAAGGATAACAGCAGCCAAGACATCCAAAGAAGCATGGAAAACTATCAAGATAGCCTATCAAGGCATGGAGAAAGTGAAGACAACAAGACTACAGTTGCTGAGGAGAGATTTTGAGAATCTTTGCATGAAGGAGTCAAACAATATTGACTCATTCTTCACATAGGTGATTGGTCTGGTCACACAGATAAGGTCTCATGGAAAGATTCTTGAACAAAGGAGAATTGTGGAGAAACTATTCAGAGTCCTACCCTCAAAGTTTGATGTGATTGTCACCACCATAGAAGAGACAAAGGATCTCACAAACTTCTGAGTTGATGAACTACATGCATCACTGATAACACATGAGCAGAGATTGAGTAGAAATGAGAACTCATCTCTAGAGCATGCCTTTAAGACCCAGATGTCTTTTGGAAGAGGAAGAGGTCAAGGCAGAGGAAATAAGAGAGGAAGAGGCAGAAGCCAAAACAGAGGTGGAAGAAATAGTCCAGCAAACACTCAAGGAAGAGGCAACAATCCAAATCAGAACCAAGGCCAAGGCAGCAATCAACAAAGTGGACAACATCATGCTCAAGGACAAAGGTATGAAAAATCCAATGTCCAATGTTATTATTGTAAAAAATATGGGCATTATGCAAATGAATGTAGGAAGAAGCAACATGATATGAATAATAGATCTAGCGCAAATATCACTAGAGAAAATATCAGCCAAGATAATTTGTTGTTAGCCTGTAATGTAGCTGAAACAAAGAGTGATGATATATGGTTTCTAGACTTCGGTTGCAGTAACCATATGACAGGAAACATAGCCCTATTTTCTAAGTTAGATCAGAGTGTGAAGTCACAAGTCACACTTGGGACTAAGAGTAAAGTTTCTGTTATGGGAAAAGGTGAAGTAAATGTCTTAACAAAGAAAGGTGAAAAAAAAACTATAACAAATGTCTATTATGTTCCTGGAATGAAATGTAACCTCTTGAGTATTGGACAGCTTGTTCAAAAGGGGTACAATGTTTTCTTTGAGAATGATGTATGCACCATAATGGATAGAGCACCCAGCAAACAATGTATTGCTGAAGTGAGGATGACAAGGAACAGGATGTTCCCTCTCAGGATAAGAGCAGTTTTAAAAGATGGAGCAGAAATAGCAGCAGTTACACAAGAGGCTTTCCAAAGCGAACCAAAAGATGAAAATTGGTTGTGGCACTTGAGATTTGGACATCTCAATTTTGGAGGTCTTAACTTGTTGAGTAGAAAAGGAATGGTAAGAGGATTACCATTGATAGAGAAACTAGACAGCCTTTGTGAAAGTTGTATCTTGGGGAAACAACACAGAGAAAGTTTTCCATTTGGGAAAAGCATAAGGGCAAAAGCACCCTTAGAGATTGTCCACTCATATTTATGTGGACCGATGGAAACTCCATCACTTGTAGGCAGCCTCTATATACTAACATTCATTGATGATTTCACTTGAAAAACTTGGGTATATTTTCTGAAGAACAAAAGTGAAGTGTTTGAAAGATTCTACAATTTCAAAGCACTTCTAGAAAACCAAAGTGGGCTGCTTATCAAAGTTCTAAGAACTGATAGAGGAGGTGAGTATATATCCAAAGAATTTCTACGTTTTTGTAGAGAAAATGGAATTCATAAATATTTTACCACCAGGTACACTCCGCAACAAAATGGAGTAGCCGAAAGGAAGAACAGGACAATCATGGATATGGCGAGGAGTATGTGAAAGGCAAAGCATTTGCCAAATGATTATTGGGCTGAAGCTGTACATTGTGCAGCATACATCTTGAATAGATGCCCTACAAAAGTATTCATGAACAGAGTGCTGGAAGAAGCATGGAGTGGGAGAAAGCAAGGAGTCACCCACACGAAAGTTTTTGGGTGTGTGGCTTATGCACACGTTCCAGATCAGCTAAGGAAGAAGTTGGACAACAAAGGGGAGAAATGTATTTTCATTGGATACAGTGAGGAATCCAAAGCTTATAGATTGTATAACCCATCCACCAAGAATTTTTTTGTGAGCAGAGATGTTTAGTTCATTGAGGAGGAAGCTTGGGATGGAAGCATAGAGAAAACAATGACTGTTAAAAACTCTTTGTCACATGATGAAGATGATGAAGAGATGGCTGAAATACATCCCCAAACAACAACGCCAACACAAGGGTAGCAAGGGACACCCTTGAGGAGAAATGAAAGTGCTTCTCCAAGCACACCACAAGGAGGAAATTCAAGTGCTTCTTCAAGCACTTGTACACCAAATGAAAGAGGTAAGAGTTCAGAAATTTAAGTGACATTTATGATGAAGGTATGAATTCTTTGTTTTCTTTATATTGTCATATTGATGACCCTGTTCATTTCGAAGATGCAATTAAGGATAGGAAATGGATAGAAGCTATGAATGAGGAGATCAATGCCATAAAAAGAAAAAAGACATGGGATTTAGTTGAATTACCAAAAGGAAAAGAAGTCATTGGAGTTAAATGGGTCTATAAGACCAAGAGTAATGCTGAAGGCAAAATAGAAAGACACAAGGCAAGACTTGTTGTCAAAGGATATAAGCAGTAGTATGGGAGAGACTATGAGGAAACCTTCGCACCGGTTGCTAGAATGGAAACCGTGAGAGCAATGTTGTCCATAGCAGCACAAAACAAGTGGAAAGTTTACCAAATGGACGCGAAGTCAGCATTCCTAAATGGAGTGTTAATGGAAGAGGTTTACATTGAACAACCTCCAGGCTATGAAAAGAAAGGCCAAGAGCACAAAGTGTGCAGATTGAAGAAAGCTCTTTATGGGCTGAAGCAAGCACCAAGAGCGTGGTACAATAGAATAGATTCCTATCTACTGGAAAAAGGATTTGAAAAGTGTGAGGGAGAACCCACCCTCTACATCAAAGAAAAGGATGGTAAAATACTAATTGTTGTGTTATATGTTGATGATGCTATTTTCATAGGTAATGATGAATATCTTATTGAAAATTTCAAAGCACTCATGAAAGAAGAATTTGAAATGACTGACATGGATTTGCTGAGATACTTCTTAGGAATAGAAGTAGAACAAAATGGAAATGGGATTTTTATCTCACAAGAGAAATATGCTAATGAAGTGTTGGAAATATTTAATATGCAGGAGAGAAAAGCAGCAATCATTGCCACAGTGATGGGATTAAAACTCAGCAAAGAGGAAAACAACAAGGATTTTGATCCTAGGTTGTACAAGAGCATAGTTGGCAGCCTCATGTATTTGACTGCAACTAGACCGGATATAATGCATGTTGTTAGTTTAATTTCCAGATTCATGGAGAGGCCAAAAGAAGCACATTGGCAGGTAGGCAAAAGGATTTTGAGGTATGTTAAAGGTACAAAAAGGTTTGGAATTTTATATACTACTTCAGAATGTTCAGATTTAATTAGATACACTGATAGTGATTGGTCTGGAAGTGTAGACGATTGGAAAAGCACATCCGATTATGTTTTTCACATGGGTTCAAGAGCTATTTCATGAGCTTCTAAAAAACAACCTATTGTAGCGTTGTCTATAGCAGAGGCAAAATATGTGGCAGCTACAGCATCAACATGTCAAGCAGTTTGGATGAGAAGGATGTTAAGGAGTTTATGCCAAGAGCAAGAAAAGGGAACTATGATTTTTTGTGACAATAGCTTAGCTATTGCATTATCCAAGAATTTTGTGTTTCATAAGAGAACGAAGCACATTGACACAAAGTTTCACTACATCAGGGAATTGGTAAACAATGGAGAAATTGTCTTAAAACATTGTAGGACTCAGGAGCAGGTTGCAGACATTCTGACCAAACCATTAGGCCAGAAAAGTTTTGAGTTTTTGAGGAAATGTTTGGGTATGAATGATAACCCAGCAGTTGAAATTAAAGGTGAGTGTTGAAATATAATTTCAACTGTCGTGCAACGCCAGAGACCAAAAACAACTTTTGGAAACTACCTGATTTCCCCACACCTCTCTTTGCCAGATAGTGGTATTCCTCGGAGGGGCTCTGATCACATTCGCTGATTGACGCATGGCCACAAGAACTGTTCCAAAACAACCATTCCCCGGCAAGTAAAGTTCGTGCGATTGGGACCTCCGGGAGATTGCAGTCAGCCGTCAGATTAAATCAACGGTCGTGTACAAGCCTGCGGCATATGGATTTAACATGAAGTGAAAGTTTTGTTGACCGCCATTTTTGTCCGTAAAGCAATTAAATGAAATTAATATGAATGTACTGTGGTGGGTAGATTTTAGGTGAAGTCTTTAATTTTGTTTTTATTCATGGGATATGTAATATGCAATGTTTTTTTTTGTGTTGTTGTTTGTTGACTCTGTAATGAAGTAGCTCAGCAGCGCGAAAGGGGGAAAATGCACACCAGTTCAAATGAATGTAATTTTGTTGGTTGAAATGTAATGAAAAAGAGGGCAATATGCATAGCAGCGTGCAAATGTAAGAAGTTTTTTTACAACACTGTGAATGTAATATGTAATATGTGCAGCACCGCAAAAGTTTTTTTTTTGTAATGGAATGTGCAGCAGCATATGTATTGAAGAAATTTTTACATAGCAGTGAAAAAAAATGAAGGAACAAAGTAGTTAATTTTTATGAGACAGAGTAATTTTTGTGCATCTGAAGTAGTGTTAATGTAATCCCTCTGTGAGAGGAAGAATATTGTATCAGCAGTTTTATTAATGAATAGAAATCCTTTATGTGTGTGGTAAAACTTTGTTCTCCAGCAAACAATTTTTTTTGGCTTCCCTATGCAAAAACAAAGTATTTTCTCTGTTCAGATTTTTGTTTGAAATTATCAGAAATTTCCAACAAAAGGGTGCACTGGAATCCATTCTAAAGGGAGTGAATCCAAAACATCATTTGGTTGTCTAGCTTCAGGATGCTTTCTCCACGAATGAATCACCTATTTGGATGGACAGTAGTACAACATCACAATGCAAAGAAATTGAGAAGGCTGTTGGCGGAGCACTTGATATTGGCTTTTGCCTTAATGCATAAAATCATGGTTACCTTTACATCATCGCTTGTGCTTATATTACTCTTTATGGACGCTTTCATTTTCTCTGTCAACAAGCTAACAACAGAGAAGTAGAAATTGGCCTTGTGAAGCTGCTTCATGGCTTGTGACTATGGAAACAAATTGTTGACGATGTGTGATTTGCAAGTTTAATGTGTTTTGGGAAATATTCCGCTCTTCCTTGTCTTTAGTGTCTTTTGAATAAATGATTTTTTTTAATGATGAAAGAATTTTTGAATTAAAATCAATATATATGTTGAGATTAGCCACCTCAATATATTTTGTTAGAATGGGCTATTGTAACAAATGACAAGTCAAGCATGGTATTCCAAGACTTAATTGGCAAAGACAAAGATGCCTGAGATGTGAAGAATTTTAAAGGTGGAGGTAAAGGAGCAACAATAGCAATTAAAAGATGATGGAAAACTAGGTGAAAGTTTGTGTGAATTAGTGTGAGATTGTGCAATAGACTCATGATGTATTAAGTCTCACATACATCTATTAGTAAGCCAGTCTAGGATGTTTTGTTGTGGTATTTGTAATATATGTAACTGGTAACTCCAAGATTTGGAGTTGTGTTGTAAGCCTTGTCAGGCATGTGTATCTACATAAATTTCATGGTAATCTTAAAACCACTTTGTAATTGCAGGTTTGTGGTTAGTCAAAAACCACTGTGCAGTGTTGGTTTGTGGTAAGTTAGAAACCACGTGAGAGAGTGAAGTGGACAGGGATTCCTATAGACATGGTTGAGGGTGAGCTGAGAAAACCCTCAACCTGGTTGAGTTGGGTCTTTGGTGAGCCTTAGCCACTGGAGTGCCTTATTGCTAGGTTTGTAGCCCAGAATAGCTGGAGTGCCCTAGTGGAAGGTTTGTGGCCCAGACTGGTTGGAGTGCCTTGCAGATTTGTGGCCTGGAGTGGCTAGAGAGCCTTTGTGGTTGAGTTGAGTCTTCATGGTTGTGTTGAGCCTTGGTGGCTGAGTTGAGCCGTGGTGGATGAGAGCCCTTGGTGGCATGGTTGAGGGTGATCGAATAAAACCTAGAGCATGGTTATGGTAATCCGATAAAACCCATGATGATGATATTCGAGGGGGATTTACAAGTACAGGTACATTTATTCGGTTATAATGGTTGACAGAACCATGTATGCGAAGGGCATCCTAGTACACTAGCGGTTGCAGCGGTTGGCACCCATGCATTTCGGTGGATGATTGCTCCTTTATATGGACATCAACATATTATTTTGTTATGTTTGACAATAACTAGACTTTGCAAATTAATATCGAGACAAGTACTAATTAAGGAGGTGTGTTGGAATATGTAATTCCTACTTGTCTTAGTTGCGATTCTTTCTATTTGGAGGAGTCTGTTCCTATTTTGTTTCCTAGATTTGTGTGTATTCTCTCAACCAACAAATTGTGTGTCCAAGATAATTTCCCTATCTTGAGACAACACCTCACACATTTATTTGTAACATTATTTGATTAATGCGGATATTGATTTCCTTATGGAAATTTAACATCTATTTTGTTTGATTTTTTGAGGAAATACAACTTTAACTTTAAAAATAATAACATTAAAAGTTTTAAAGGTTTTCTAAAAGTATAAGATAAAACCAAAAAAATGAAATGGGTTCATTTGCAATGCCTAAGGTTGGAAAAGAAAACAACAAAAGTTGTCTAAGTATTCTACATTTTAGAGTTTCAAGGTTGGATCCAACCAAACAATTTTTTATCAAATCAAGTTCTTTGTTGTTTAAAATGTGTTTTTGTTGTTGCATATATGGATTCATCACTTTGAAAAAATGTGCTTTTTTGTTGCATATAAGGATTCGTCACTTTGAAAATTTCTTGAAATATTCAGGTTGTGGAGAGATCACAGCTCCAACTTGTGATTCCAACACATCACCACCAGAATTTGGGAAAAATTAACTAAAAAAATATACCCAGAAAAACTCCAAAACTTATAATAGATTAAATATGACAAAGAAAGAATATGGAACCTATAACTTTGTGGTTTTTGTTGAGGTAACTTATGTTCGCCCTTTGCCTCGTGCTGCTACGCATATCTCAACAATAAAAAAATAACAATACGTTTTGTGCTCTCCTTTTTTGTGGTTATTAACTTTGTATTTTTTTTTGGGTCCAAATCATTTTATGATTTTTTATTGTTTAATTTTTTTATTATTTTTTAATAAATTGTGTTTTTAAAATATTTTTTAAACAATTTTAGGAAAATATTTACATCACATACAAGAAAATCACGCCTTAGAATGTCTTGGTTTATCTGTCTGGAAACCAAATCATAGGGAAAATATGAGATTCTAGTAGAGAGTTATCACGATATGTCTTATATGACTAGAAAAAAACTAGGCTTTTCAACTATATTAATATAGATCTATATTAACTTTGGATCTACCAAGCACCTAGAGGGATCAAATCTCTCAAAATGCAAATCTCTTTTTGAGTACAAAACTTGAGGAAAAGTCCGCACCTCGTAAAATTTGATCCCTACATACGCTTGATAGATATGGAGTTTCTACCAAGCACCTAGAGGGATCAAATCTCTCAAGATGCAAATCTCTTTTTGAGTACAAACATGAGGAAAAGTCCGCACCTCGTAAAATTTGATTCCTCCATATGCTTGATAAATATGGAGTTATGATAGATCTATGTTCATATGGAGTTATGATAGATCTATATTGGTTCTTAATAATATTATTGATATTTATATAAATTTCACAACTCACTATATATATAGAAATAATATTATTATTAATTTATTAACCTTTAATAATATATGGTACAAATATATGTAACATGTTTTATATATATATTATATATAATATATATTATATATATATCTTAGAAAGGAAAATCTATAATTAAATTTTAATATAAAGTTCTAAACTATAATAATTACATATGAATCATTATTTTAATTAATTATATGTTCAAATGAATGTTAGTTTATAGTTGTTATGTATATATATTATATAGTGTGAAACATTTTTATTTTTAATTATATGTTTATTATAATTAATTTTATTTTTTATATGTTTTTAATTTTATATTGTAATATATTATGGTTGCAAATATAAATTATTATTTTATCTAAATTTATTTTATTGTGATATGTGTATAATGATTTTTCCCCTGTAAATTGCTTGTAATTTTATTAATAAAAACAAAATTACATTATAGTTAATTAAATTGAATCGAATTGATTTGTTATTTTGATTAATTTTTTTATCGAGTTTATATTATTATTATTATTAATGCTTTATTTTATGGACACTACAACATCTCTCACATATTGAGCTAATATTTACATGTTTATACTCATTGATGGACACTACAATGTCTTCCCCATACTAGGCTGTAAAGAGCATATCGACACAATAAAGTGCAAATACAGAAAACAAAAATCACATAGAATCTAAATGTAATATATTTAGTAAATCAAGCGTCATCTATAGTAGGAACAACGAGATAAATAATGCTAATTGCTTGAAGTTGTAGGATCAATTGACTAGAGGAGGTGGGTCATGATTGCATATGAGAACAGATTCTATGTGCTGCATATGCTTATCCATGTTCTGGTATAGTAGATGTAATTCCCCCATTCAAAGGAGGATTTCATCACGACTTCATTATGTTCAAATAATTGTTTTCCCAACAATTCCTTAAGACAACGACAAAGATAAACTATAAGAAGATATTGGTTGTGGCATCCTCTTTCTAGACAAGGACCTAGCTGGAGATGGATGTTATGACTTCTGAGTCAAAGACATCTCTCTTTCCTAAGCCCCTTCATATTCAATGTCTTCAATTTATTGTTAGGCCACCAATGGTGTGTGCTCAGTATCTTTCTGAAAAGGCATGCACTCTAGCTCAAGTTTGGGAATTGTTGAGGCCATCATGGCCTTCAACCCCCATTCTCAATCATTCTCTCTGGCAGGGCATGATTAGTGGTGCATTCATTTCAGAGATACATCAAGTGCAAGGCCAACCTCGCAAGTAGATCCCAAATTAGGGCTTTAAAAGGCATGTTAAATTAACTTTTCCATAAATTTCGATTAGACGGTTTAATTGATGTGATTTAAAATCTATTATAAATAGGAAATAAATTATAATACAATCATTGGTCTTTTGACAAACCCAAAGTCCAAAAACGTTATCTAACATAGGAGTAATATATCCTAGTACAACAAGATATTCAACATTATGAAAGTAGGAGGTCTCACCCCAAGTGTTTATGATGTTTATCATGCTAATAATTTGTAGGGTATTAAAGGTTTAATGAGAACATGTAATCCATTAATTATACTGATCTAGGTTGGATCATTATATTTTATTCTTCCATATTGATGATTTTAGGATGGAAAAATCAGAGAGATCAACTTATGGGATAATTTTTAGCAATAGAACCCAATTTGAAGAATTGGGGTCAAAAACCTTCTAATGTCAGTTTGAGGATTTAAATGACATTGTTCAAGGGTAAATTTTGTTGCTTAAGAGCACACCTCATACTATTGTTCTACACTCAAAGATATTTCCAATGGTGCAAGAATTGTGTCAATTAAAATTCAAATGCACAATTTATGCCTCTTGAAAGTTTACCTATTGTAATTGACAACCATAATTCAAGAGGATTCCATGTCATCCCCCATTACTCATAGAAGAGGGGCTAGACATGTGATGACTACTATCAGACCAGGCAGTAACTCCTCAACCAAAATCGATTTGTGTTTCTTCCTTCAAGTAGGTCTTCATTAAATACATGAGGGAGAGACTATTCAGTTCATCTCCTGATAACTGTTCATATTACTTATTTATCTATTTACATTATATTCACCCAATCATGAGGATTAGGTGTCAACATTCCCCACTTAATATGAAGGGATGTTGGTGAGTCCAAGCATCATTCTGAATCATTCAAGGTTTTCTCTTCCAAGTGCTTTGGTGAAGATGTTTGCAATTTGCTCATTTGTGGAACAATGACAAAGATGGATTGTTTTGGCCTCAACATGATGTTGAATCAGATGATATTTAGTATTGATGTGCTTCGTTCGATCATGGAACTTTGGGTTCTTAGCCAATTTTATTCCAGAGGTATTGTCAATCATGAGTGGAGTTGTTTGTACTTGTTTTACCTGCAAATATTCAAGAATTTTCCTGAGCCACACAATTTCTTTTGTTGCTTCAGCTGCTGCCACATATTCTGCTTCTGTTGTGGAATCTGTTGGAACTGATTATTTGCGTGATCTCCAGGAGACAGCTCCTGATCCAAGACTCAAAACATATCTTGAAGTAGATACCCCAGTTTCTTTGTCTCCATCGAAGTTTGAATCAGAGTATCCAATCAAGCTAAAGTCGTCCACCTGTGTATACTTGATTTCAAAGTCTTGAGTTCCCTTCAAGTACCTTAGAACTCTTTTTACAGTAGACCAATGTCCCTCACAAGCTTTTGCATAAACCTAGAGAGGATTCCAACAACAAATGAAATGTCTGGTCTGGTAGTAGTTAGGTAGTTGAGACTTCCTACAAGTTTTTTATACTTTGTTGCATCCTCAAATTCTTTTCCTTCAATAGATGTGAGCTTTAAGTTTTGTTCCATTGGAGTAGTAAGAGGATTGCATTCTGTCATGCCAAACCTATTTAGTAGATCTCCAATTTATTTCTTTTGAGAAAGAAATATGGACTTTAGATGTTGGGTTACTTCAATGCCAAGACAGTAATGAACATAGCCCAAATCAGTCATTTCGAAACTTTTCCACAATTCCTTCTTTATGGATGCAATGTAGCTTTCATTGTTCCCTGTCATCAAAAGATCATCTACATATACCACAATATATACAATTGTTTTTCCAACTTTCTTGACAAATAAAGTTGCATCATCAAGATCAAAATGATTGAAGTTGAGTTTCAGAAGATGCTCAGTTAGCTTTTCATACCAGGCTCGTGGTGCTTGTTTGAGGCCATATAAGGACTTCACAAGTTTGCATACTTTATGTTCATGTCCTTTCACAGCAAATCCTTCAGGCTGGGACATAAAAACATTTTATTTTAGATCTCCATTCAAGAAGGCAGTTTTTACATCCATTTGATGGACATTCCAACCGTTCTAAGCTGCCAGTGCAAAGAGTGTCCGGATGGTAGCCCATTTTGTTGTGGGGGCAAAAGTCTCCTCATAATCGACCCCTTCCTTCTGTGCAAAACTTTTTGCCACAAGCCTAGCTTTGTGCTTGTCAAGTGAGCCATCAGCTTTATACTTGTCATTGTAGACCCACTTGTATCCAATTGGTTTGGTTCCTAATGGAGGATCAACTAGCTTCCAAGTGGCGTTCTTTATGAGGGAATCATACTCCTTTTGCATTGCTTCTTTCCATTCATCATGAGAAGCAACTTCTTTGAAGGAAGTTGGTTCAAAATCTGTAGACAAGTTCAATTCACAATCATAAGAAACATCCATATCAATAGGTGAATTAGAGTCATCCACATCACTTCCATTTTGTCGGTTTTAATTTCTAGTTCTTGTCTTTCCAACTTCATCACGATGAACACTTTCAAGTGTCTTTGTCAGCCACTTTGGGGGACCTTTCTCAGATGGTCCAAGTTGCTCCGTTGATTGAGTTGGGACTGAATCAAGATTGAGTCTCCCAATTCTGTCAGTCACATCACTTAAAGCATCACCCGTTGTTGGAGTTTCATGCAGGGGAGAGTGTTCTTCAGAAGAAGATTCCACATGTTGGTCTAGTATAGGAATCCCCCCTTCAAGATGTGGAATTTTATTATCAAATTCTTGAAATGATTTTGCTTTTGTGAATCTATCCAAATGATCAAGTTTCCGCTCAACAACATTGTCAGTTTTGGATGATTCAAGAAAAATTACATCTCTAGATACAACTAACTTTTTATTTACTTCATCATAGAGACGGTATGCCTTGGAGGTGTTTGAATACCCCAGGAAGATACATTTACGACTTCTAGCACGAAGTTTGTTTCTATGTACCTTTGTTATCAAGGCATAACAGGTGGAACTAAAGACCATGAGATGCTTTACCGAAGGAACATGTCCATACCACATTTCATAAGGAGTCTTGTTTCTAATAGCATTAGATGGAAATCTATTCTTTATATATGCAGCACATAGAACAACATTAGCCCAAAACATTATCTTTACATTTTTGAAGAAGAGTGTGGATCGTACCATATTTAAGATTTTCCTATTCATTCTTTCAGCTACACCATTCTGTTGGGGATTATAAGGCACAGTTGTTTGATGTTTGATCCCATGTTTGATGTGTATTCTTTTCCATTATCAGTGCGAATAGACCCAATATGAGATTGTGCATCATTTTCAATCCATTTATGAACATTCTTGAATGTTTGAAAAACATCAAATTTGTTCTTCAATAAATAAACCCAACACATTCTGGTGTAGTCATCAATAAATGTCATCATATATTTATTTCCATTTGCAGAAGGAACATGCATTGTACCACATAAATATGAATGAATGAGTTCAAGTTTTCTATGTGCTCTTGAATGTGAATCATGAAAAGACTGTTTGCTATGCTTTCTAGAATAAAAGCATCACTTTACTTAAATTTTCCCTAGGAATTGTAGCCAAACCAGCAACACCATTTTTCTTCAACAAGCGGAGGCTGTCATAGTTCAATGTCCAAATCTAGCATGCCATAATAAACTTGATGGAAGTGTACCTTCTTCATGATGAGAATTGTATGAGAAATGTTGTGCACGAGCAGAGGTTCCTTGCAACTTGAGAAGCCTTTCTTCCTCTATTCCCCTCATGACAAGTGAGTGGTCAAATGCTTTTCTTACCTCAAGCTTGCCATCAAACATATGAATGGAGTGAACTTGCTGGCAGATGTGGACCAAGGACAACAAGTTTCTCTTGAGATATGGGAGATATAGAACATGATGCAGAAGAAAGTCTGGAAGACCAGGCAATTTAAGCCTGATTGCGCCAAGCCCTGATGGCTTGATTTTTGATTGTTCTGCAAAGTATACTGCTCCATCAACATTGTTAGTAAATTCTTCAAAAAAATCTTTTCTATGAGTCATGTGGCAGGTTGCTCCTGAATTAAGCAACCAATCATTTTTCCAAGAAGCAAGTGAAGCATTAAATAAATCTTCATTTACTCCAATGTTACATTGTGCCACAATATAGTGAGCAGATTCAGGTGCTTTACCTTTGTCTAAATCATCAATTTTACCTTTCTGTTGGTTTCTTTGCTGCTCAATTTTGTCCCATGGTAGCTTGCATGTAGAGGCATCATGTGATCCTTTTCTTTTGCAACGTATGCAGTGCAAATCTGCGTTTTCTCCTTGAGAATGTCTACCCCCCCTGCCTCTGAAATATCTTCCTCTTCCTCTTCGACCACCTCTTCCTCTTGAAGAACCTTGAGCAGGATGCTTTTATTTATGAGCAAGGCACACAACCTCTTCAGAAGATTCAGGGGCTGTCTTCTTTCCAAAAGCTTTCTCTCTTTCAGCAAACTTTTTCACAAGAGAGTCAAAGGTGATATCTTTGAGATTTCCATTTGCTTGCAATGACTCAAGATAATTGGAGTAAGTACGATAAAGTGCCTTGAGAAAAGTGATAAGAGGAATATCCAATTCAACCTTAGTGTATTTGATATCATGCATTATAGACTTTACTTCAGATGCAAGAGTAAGAGGGTCATTATTTTGAAGTTCAAGAGTGAAGAGTTTAATCATGAGTTGAACAACTTCAAGTGCAGAATGTGAGTCATAGAGTTCTTTCAGCTTTTGTAAGGCAGCGTAAAGGCAATATTAATATATTGTAATGAGACCAGCTTGAATATAATGCCAAAAACTTCAATACATACACAAAGTGGGGCAGCGTTCAATATACATGCATCTTTCAACGTACAACACGAAGACAACGTTCAATATTTAGGCAGCGTTCAACAAACTTCACACTTAGGATAGCAACGCACATAAAAACTTTTTTTATTTACAAAAACATTCAACCATATCACGCAACCACCAGATAGTTCCTCGTTCCTTCAGATGCATAGCGTTCCTCGTTCCAATTTCTATGCTGGTGACCAAAATCACTGAAGCAGACTTGGCTACCGCTGGACTTTGAGTTCAGTGAGGCTAAGCTCTCCACCCACATAAGTGAAGCCCTGGCTGTTGGCATAGCGTAGCTAAGGTTTCAAAAAACGCTCAGGCCTCAACTTAGAAAGACCCAGATTTGCATTTCATGCAGGACAGTATCAAGAATTCCTTTATTGAATACCTTGGTGGGAGCAAGATGGGCAAAGTGGTGAGGGACATTAAGGATGGAAAGCCGTCCCTCAAGGCATCCAGCGATTCAGAAGGTTTTCAGGTCTGAGGCTGTCAGGTCAGAGGATTCAGTATTAATTATTGCAGACATAGCGCACAGGGGCAGTGGACAGAGAGGAGGAGGCAGAAGGGAGATACACTTATTTTGGGAGCTGGCTCTGATACCATGTTAAACCAGGCAATAACTCCTCAACCAAAATTGATTCATGTTTCTTCCTTCAGGTAGGACTTCATTAAATACATGAGGGAGAGACTGTTCAGTTCATCTCCCAATGACTCTTCATATTACTTATTTATCTATTTACATTATATTCACCCAATCATGAGGATTAGGTGTCAACAACTATGAAGGAGACACTCGAAGGGTCGATTTGTAACTCATATCAAGGGTTGAATGGGTCAAATTTAACCCTTAGTTGGCTATTGGGCTATGTTATAATGATGCCACTAGGAGAAAAAGTGGTTACATTCTATTCAAGTGAATTTTGTTCCATAGTAGAGAAATGTAGCTAAGAGTGGAAAGAGAAAGAGTTGAAGAGATGGGGTTTGTCTTCTATTGTATCCATGGACCACAAGTTTCAAGTAACTCCATAAAGGGTGCCTAATCCTTTGTATTTGCATCATTTCCATTCATACAAAAGAGAGCAAAGCAACCTCACCTGCCTACTCCTTTGTATTTGCATCATTTCCATTCATACAAAAAAGAGCAGAGAAACCTCACCTTCTAGCTTGTTTTTCTCCCAAAAGGGTTTCTCATATTATATATTGGTGTTCATTATGATTGGTGTGTGTTTGTATTTCACTGTTATCTATTTTTCAAATTTTATCTTTGCATGCATAAGCAAAAGAACAAGAATTAATAAATATAGAAATGTAAGAAAAAATAATCCTAATAGTATAGATTTCATATTTCAATTTATTTCTATCAAATATATTGTGATGAATTATCCAATGGAATTTCTGTGGTAGTTTATAGATCATATGATTTAATCACATTCATTCAAGTTAATGTAACATAAATCAAGCATAGGAAAGAAAACAATGAATACATCATCCATATACATCGAATGGGCATAAAAGTGAGTAGAATAGTCTTCCATTGGATTCACAGACTAATAATTACATCTCTTCATGGCATGAAAAAAATTATCCATCTATTCAATAGCTAACTAACTCTGAACAATATTTTATTAAAAAATAGTCCTCATTCATAGAGGATGTGAAGATGATTGTGGAAGATTCTTAACTATATCAGGGAATTTGTAGACTATACTAAACTTATACAAAATATATGTTCCTTTAGGAAAATGTGTAGAGGATTAGAGAGACTATAAATAAATGGTTTATGAGATTAATTCTTCTTACACTCAGGATTCTTTTATTTCACATATTCAAGCATCTATAATCATATGTATTTTGTGAGTTAGCCTTCTATTGACCTAAGCTCTACACCAATACTTAATTAGGCCACAATAAATAGACCACAACTTTCAATTTATATGAAAATTAGGGTTTACATTTTACTCTTCAAAGAAGGGACTCTAAAATAGGGAGTTTTATTATGTTCTTGTCCTTAAACTTGTTGAATTTTCCAAAACAAATATTCCAAGTGGTGATACCCTCATGGGTTTTATGGATGCACCCTATTGTAGATATATTTATCATGTATTGAGAAATTGGTACTATATGTGTTAATTCTTCCAACTTAGCATCTAACTTTTCCTTATATTCCTTAGCCATCATGAAATAGGATTACACATTTCTTTAATCCCTCTTACAAGAGCATCCTATGTCAAAATTAGGCTTCACACTTCCTTCATCTTATCTTCAATTTATGACTAGTTGGCTTCAACATACACCTTCTTATATTGTTCCTTGAATTGATCAATCTCTTATTGGATCATGCACTTGGAATCTATTAGGATGGCTCTATGCCTATTAAATTTGACCCATAACCTCTAGCATTATAGATAGAATTGCTTCAACTTCTCTATATGTGTGTGGGCCTTAGTAATAATAGTATCAATAAGTAGAGCTTATATTTTCCTACACACTTTATCCTTGGTAGTTACTAGTCTTTCTATTTCCTACTTTGTCTCCTCCTCTCTTTTTGGCTCTACCTCTAGTGTGAACTTCAATAACCCATTCTTAGTCTCTATGATCTGGGGCATGGTTATGGTCCTTTTGATTAGGTTTCTTTACTATCAAGATTTGAAAGACTTAAGAAAGTTTGAAAACACCTCCATGAACTAGGTTGATCGCTCCTCTTCCACCTTAAGGAATTCTTCATGAACCTCTACTTCCCATACTCTGGCATCTACAACTTTCTTCGCCATTCTCTCCAATGTCAGGAGTGACTTCTTCTCAACGAATCTCTTTTTAAATACTCATCTCCACCTATCTCCATGCCACTTCCAAATCATTTTACACGTTCTCCAAATGGTCTTTGAACCATAGGTTATGGATCCTTGATGTCATCATCCATATTTTAGAACATGCCAACCATCTCAATCATTGACTTTATGATCATCTTGATAAAGGAGGGAAGGTTCATCTTCCACAAGTCTATCATGTGCTATGTATAAATTGAGTGTCCCTCATTGACATCATTTGCAATGATAATCACTTGGGGTAGAATAAAGGTTTTGATTTGTCACCTACATACTCTAAAGATCTTGTCATGGATTCCTTCTTCCCTGAATAGAATCCAAATTGAATACTTGACCAAGAGACGTATAATGTGTCCATGGGTTTTCGCTAAGGAAATGGTATGGTCAAAGTTGGGGATTTTATAGCTAATGTTGATAGAGTGGTGTTCTTGAGACCAAGGTGTGGATGCAAATGCTTGTATTTCACTTCTTCTTGTTCCTTTTCCCTTGGACATGGGCGCAACCATTTTTTAAGCCAAGGGTTTCACTAGGTACTTGCCTCATATTCTATTAGCTCCTCTTCACTATAAATTGATCTATAAATTGTCATGGATATTCCACTAGATAGTTCATCACAAAGGATATGTTGAAACTATACTTAAAATCCAAAATCTACATTATGAGGCTTTATTTCTCCTTAAATTTATGGATTTGTTAATTATTATGTTACTCTTATGCATGCAATAGATAAAACACATGGAAAATAGAGAATAATGAAATAAAACATAACAATGACAAATTGACATAATATATAGCCCTGGAAACCCTTTTGAGAGAAAACCTACCTAGAAGGCGAGGTCACTCTACTCTCTTTCTCTAAATGGAAATGGATGCAAGTAGAAAGAAGTGAGGGATGTGGCTCGTGGGCTGCTACAATGCATAAATATCTCTATCTTCTCTCTCCCTATCTACTCTTGCTTACCCTGCTCATCTATAGAACAAAATGCACTTGAATAGAATGAAACCATTTTTCCTCCTAGCGACCTAGTTATAACACAACTTGATAGTCTTCTAGTAGTTAAGTTTGACTCCTTCAACTCTTAACTAGAGTTACAATATGGACTTTTCTAGGGTATTTTTCATGATGATCTTATAGATAGCTTATTTTACATGAATAACAAATGTCGACATGGAATCTTCTCATATTATGGTGGTCAAAATAGAAAGGTCAACTTCCAGGTGACAATTTTGCATACATACTCTGATTAAGTTAATTCTTGTGTTGTTGGAAAGGTTTTTATGTGTAGAATAGCACAAAAAGGTATGACACATAAGAAAAACAAATTCCCCCAAAAAATTCCATTTGATACCTCAAACTTCTTCCAGAAGATTCTAGGCCCCAATTTTCCAAACTAGGACCCACTAGTCAAAATGGTCTTGTGAGCTAATTCATTCATTACTTTAAAAGAATAAAGATGGATGAAAAATAGAATAATAATCTAAT
This sequence comes from Pinus taeda, assembly GCA_000404065.3. Lineage (NCBI taxonomy): Eukaryota > Viridiplantae > Streptophyta > Pinopsida > Pinales > Pinaceae > Pinus > Pinus taeda. The sequence goes on from APFE031620709.1 coordinate 165,300, forward strand.
CTGAATCAACAACATTCTTCCCTATCAAGTTAGGTTTATTGCCCTCCTTTTTACTTGTGGTTATGAGGGCACCTCGTAAAATTTCCATAATTGTAGTTGCTAGAATTTATTCTTCTATCTTATGCATATATTTTTGTTTTCAAAAATTAATCATGAAATATAATGAATAAATCACTATTGAAATTTTCACAATTAATAATAGGTTCTGAGAAATAATGCACACACAAAATAATGAATACCAAAATTTTTGGACAAATTTTCCCTAGGAAAACCCTAGTATGGGGAAAGCCAGTTATGTAGATGAAAATTTTATTATTAATCATCAACAAAAAATGATAATTACAATTTGCTTGCCTCTCACTTAAAAATCTCCAATAAATTATCTTCTCTTGGAAAAATCGACCTAGAAACCACAAAGTTTTCCTCTGTAGAAAATCTTGGCCTCTTTATGTTATTCACACATTTTCCAAGCAACTCACACTTGCCTCTGGGAAAATGATCTTGTAAGAAAATCTACCTACAGGAATTCGCCTAACCAACTTGCACTCCCTCCAAGAAAATCCTTTAGTAACTGGAAGCTAAATCGGGCCCCTCGGTCACACACACTAGAAAATCAACTACTCACACTCTTGTATTCGGCCTCTCTTATGTTGATGAATTCGACCTCCTTCCTTTCACTGGAAACTAAAAATATTCAGAGAAAAATTCTCTAGAAATTTTCCCCTGTATCTTCTCTATTGAAACCCTTATGTTGATGTCTTCCTTGCTCAAATTATGCCCTTGCTCTCACTACAATGGGGTAATTCAAACTCCCTTGTGTGTCTCTAAAAGCCCCTTCAATTTTCTCTTATGACCTATTTACATGGGTTGGGTAGTAGTGTTGTGGATTATGTGATTTTGGACACCCATGTCCTTAACTGTATTACCAACTTGAGCTTCTTAAAGATTTTGAGCCTGACTCTGACCGTAGGCCTTTGTCATTAACCCTAAATCTTGTCATGCATACCAGTCACATACAGGATACTAGTGAAAGCCAAAGACACACTCGTTTCAATCTAAGTAATATAGACCTTTTCATAAAGGAGTTAAAAAGGAATTTAAGTTCTATGACTTATAGTAACAATATTGATCAAATTTATCACAATTTTAGTACTATCTTTTCCACTACCATTAACAAGTTCTCTACTGAGGTTTCATATAAGAAGATTAATATAAATTCCCGCCCTTGGTATGACAAAGGCTGTAAAAGTGCTAGGAAAACTATTCGAAATGCTCCTAACGAAACTGTAAAGCTTTGAAATATTAGTATATACAAAGCCCTCATTAAATAGAAGAAGTGACCATATATTAATAAGAGACAAGGGCATCTTCTTCACCTTTCTAAAGCTACGCCCATAAAATTTTGGCAGAATGTGCTTGTTCGTAAATCTAAAGATAATAATTTGATCCCCTTGGAAAAGTGGGACATCTATCTTAAAAAGTCGTATGACTCCTAGACACCATGGACAACATCGTTAGCACTCCTATTAAGGAAGATATCTTTTCTCTTGAGGACGTTGAATCAGGAATTAATAAGCTCACTAGTGGGAAAGCTAAAGATATTGAAGGATACGAAGCTAATATCTTAAAGCTGGAAAGATCTATCCTCATTTCTCATCTCCATAAGATTGTCAATTTGGCTATAAAGCATGGCTTCCCTAAGGTTTGGATGCAAAACCTTATTGCACCTATCTTTAAAAATAGGGACAAAATTGTTCCCTCTAAATACAGGACCATTATGATTAGCTACATCTTAGCCAAGCTTTATGGTCTCATTCTGGATAATAAGATTAGCCATTAGCTTGAAATCCATGGTAAAATAGCCAAAGGGAAAGCTGGTTTTAGGAGATATGTTAGGTCCCTATACTACTAGTGTAACCCCTTATTGTTATTAGTACAACAACCTTACTATATTGTTATGCTATATAGTCCCCATATTGTTATTACTGTGCCCCAGAGAAGCCCACTATTGTTATTATTGTGCCCTTACCTTATTATTGTTATGTCGGCTCTGATTATATTATGACCCCTTAGACTCCTATATATAGAAAGGAACTCTTTTCATTTGTATCATTCAAGAAATGTTCATTTATGTAATGTAAATGAGGTTTCCCCCTTGAAGAGGCTGAATTCTAAGGTGTTTATCTCTCTTTTCTATCTTTTTGTGAGTTGGTTTCATAACATTTGGTATCAGAGCTTTGGATTCTAGGGTTCCACTACTCCAAATAGGTCATTGTGGCATTTGCCCTATAACTTTTTTCTGCGATGTTTCAGATGCTAAAACAAAAACCCATTTGGGCCGAAATCGTTATGAACCTTGGGTCCAAATTTCAGAGCTTTTCGTGCTATATTTGCAGAGATATGATATGAGTAAGTTGGCCTTTTTGCAGATTCCCGAATTTCATTCCAAACAGGTGACCTGGGGAAAATTGCCATAACTTTTGTTTTGAGCATCGAATTGAAATTTCATAAGAAGTTATAGAAAGAGGACGGGCTTCAGTTTCCTGTGTATATTTTTTAGATCTGAAGGTCAAAATATTAACACGTGGCAATTCATACAAGTTCGCTCTTCTAACAAGGTCTATAATCATGTCATCTTGGGAGATTGTGCATAACTCTTTCTTGGAGAATCTAAATTTGATCAAACTGGTGGCATTGGAAAGAGGACACGGAGGGCTACTGCAGGTCGCAATTTCACAACTAGATGATCTGAAATTATAGAGATACATCAGATTAAATATCGAGCTCCTACAAAGTGAAAAAAGGTGTGTAGTTTTTTTTAATTTTTGCATAAGCTTGGTTTGAAAAATTAGTTTGAAGTAATTCAAAGGGCATAGTAAAGCATTATTATCGGTAATTGATGCCCTGAGGAAAGAAAATGAAAACACCTTGTAAGCAACCTGAAAGCTCTAGCATGACTCTTGAAGAAGAGGAAGAAATGCAACACGATATATCAAAATTACGAGACCAAGTCCAACAAATGTCACTCACACAAAAAGTAACAGAATCTAAGATGGATGGTTTAAAGAAAGATGTAGAAGCTAAGATGTATGGCATGGAAGCTAAGATGGATGGTTTAAAGAAAGGTGTAGAAGCTAAGATGAATGACGTGGAAGCTAAGATGGATGGCATAGAAGCTAAGATGAATGACATAGACGCTAAGATGGATGACATGGATGATAAGATAGAAGAATTGAAGATAAATTTTAATAAGATGCTACAAGAAATGGTCACTAATGGTGAAAGGGTAGTAAAGGAAACTCATGATGAGAACAAAAGAAATGTT